>PVLD010014743.1:0-51150 GCA_004027595.1 Dinomys branickii | reverse complement strand
TATTGGATAATAGTGTCATCTACATTATTTTATTTCCATCTACATTATTTTAAATCATTGTTTTCTTCCTAATTCTTTGTTTAAACTTTATTTTTGGAACCATATCACTTGTTTATGTTCATTCCCATTTTGGACTTATCAGAATGTAAAAGCTATTTTCTTTTCTCTTGCATAGGAGAGTTCTGAGTAAAAATTTCAGTTTCAAAGATCTTGAGTGTTTCCTTTTGATAACACTCACAATCCCTATTATTAGATAAAGCTTCTACTATCAAATACTAAAATGCAGCCCAGGGAGTTTTAAGATGAAGCTATGGAAAAAAAGTAAGGAAGATATGATTTCATCGATCTTCTTTTTGTCTCAAGTTTTAAAGATTTTACGTTAGAATTCTGTCTCAGTGAGGCCTGAGTCACCTCTTTTCTCGCCAAAAAATTATAACAAATTATAAGAATTTAAAATATAAAGTTGAAAATTTGAATGAATTTTATAGTGACATATATTGATGCCACCTAGGTCTTGCCATAAATTGTTTACTTTCTATATCTTATATCTATCCATCTATTTATCTCTCTATCCATCTCTTAATCTCTCTAATTGTTTATAGATTTTAAATTGTGGGCTTCAGATTGTTCTTAAACATTTCAGCACGCATACTAATAAGGGAGTTCAATACAGTATTTTCCTGAAGCTTTTAAAATGCAAAATTTGTCTACAATGCAAATTGCAAGTCTTATGTGTGTATCTGCTGAGTTTTGACAAATATGTATGTGCGGGTAACTCAAACTACTGGGATGATATAGAACATTAGCATCACTGCAGAAAACGCCCTCCTCTTCCTTTCCAAATAGTATCTGCCTTTGCTTCTACCAGAGGGAAATGGCTGAATTAATTTTTTTCCCCATTATTGATTAGTTTTGTCTGTCCTAGAACTTTGTATAATGAAATCATAGCATGTGCTCATATATGTTAGATTTCTTTCACTTGTGTGATTTTGAGTTTCATCTTTACTATTTGATGTTTTATTTTTTTATTGTCTATTTAGGAATATGCCAGAATTTTAAGACTCTTACACTAATTTACATTGGGCTGTTTCCTATTTGAGACTATTACAGCTGCTGTGAAAATTTTCACTCAAGTCTGTGCTGTGAGCCATATTGCATTCAAATATGCTTTCCTTTCTCCCAGGCAGGGACCTAGGAGTAGAACTGCTTGGCTACAGGATAGACATATATTTAATCAGATCATTTTTCAAAAGGTTTTTTACTGTTTTCACTAGTGTATGAAATTTGCAGTTATCCCACAACCTGATCATATTTGTTTTTGTCAGTTCTTTAAATTGTAGCTATTTTAATGAATATGTAGCGATATATCAGCCCATTTCCCTCTTTGGCTAACGATACTGGACACTTTTCAGTGTACTTACTGGCCATTCATGTGTTTTAGCTTTGTAAAGTCATTTTTAAAATTTTGAGCCTACTTTTTTAGCTAGATTCTTTTTTTTTTTTAAGAGCAGAATATATTTATTGAGGTAAAGAAAGCTTCTAAGAGATGGACAGAAGAGGAGCCCGAGTGAATTACCCCCAGACTCTGTCTTTTCTAGGGACTTTTATAGAGCAAAACCTTGAAGAGGTGGGTCCAAGGTAGGGGAAATGGACAAAACTATGGTTAGCCAATAAGAATTGTTCAGGTAAAATTGATTAAATTGGGATCCAATAGGGAATTGAGTCACCCAGCAAGCAGACGTGAACACAGAGCATGGGGCTTTTCCTGTAAGGGTTTGGGTCAGGGACTCTTCAAGGTGATTCTACCTATTTAGAATATGAATTCCTCATGTTTACACCTAGGGAGGTATGTGGGTGTATTTGTTTAGTCTTTTCATGTTGAGGTGTGGCCCACAGCTATCTCATCTTGTCTTTCATGTTGGCATCTTTGAGGGTCTGGCCCTGTCTGACTGCCTATAATATTTCTATCTAACTCAGCTGCCTATGACATTCCACCCTCTGAAGAAGTAACCTGAAATGAGTGAGGGAGTAATGGGCGATGACCGCTCTGGCTTCTTCAGGCTGAAAGGGGTCATAGTTGTTGATCAGCAGTCAGAGATACTCTCCAGAGGGTCTATCTAAGGGCCCTCCATAGACACCAGGTATTTTCATCTTGGGTAGGCATATAGCTTTAAATCTTCATCCAAGGCTGGTCCGAGTGCAGTGGTGTTTACAACTAATTGATCACAACCAGTTAAATCTCCGTCCAAGTATCTCGGTGGAACCTCCAAAATGATATAGGAAAATAAAATCTCCCATCCTGAAAGATATCTGAGACGAGTTCTCTAAAATTGAAGAATGAATTTTAGGAACAACGGAGGATAACAGCAGAATATATTTATTGAGGGAGAGAAAGCTTCTGTCCAAGAGAGGGACAGAAGGGGGGTTTGAGTAGGTTGCCCTTAGCTGATTCTTAAAACTGTGAATTGTGATTTTTTTTGTATTCTAGGTTAGTGCTGTCCAGTAGAATTTTCTACACTGTCTGATAGGGTTATTGAGAAATGTGCTTATGAGGAACTAGTGCAAATTAGGAAATAATTTTAGAGTTGTATTTAACTTCAATTAATTTATGTTGACATAGCTACACTGGCTAATGGCTTCCATATTGGATAGTGAAATTCTAGACATCATTTCTTTTCAGATATATGCTTTGTGACTATTTCCTGCCAGACTGTAGCTTGGAATCTTGTGATGAGCAAAAAATTTAAATTTTGATCAAACTAAAGTTTTCATTTAATGGTTATATGTTCTGTGACTCTCTAAATTATTTTTCATCACTCCTAAGCAGGAGTGGATTTCTAATTTTGTTCTTTTTTTCAAAATTGCCTTTCTAGATATTGTAGGTTCTTTGCATTTCCATAAAAATTTTATAAGCTCATTAACTGCTGGAATTATGATGGATTTTGTTGAATTTATAGACATGAGAAAGAAAATATTTATTTGATACTTTAAATTTGAGCTTTTTTAAAGAAGTGAGTGTCTGTGTAGGTTGACATATTTTAATACTTTGTCAAAAAAGAAGACTGAGTCTGATCAGTCTTCTGTGTTTTAGATCACAAGAGAAGCTGGAAGAGTATTTCTTCTGTTTTACACTATTTATACAGAAGGGATTTTGGCCAACAATTTCTTTTTATTGTTAATTAAACATACGTGAACTCATTAATAAAAACACAAAATTATCCTATTATTAAGGTAACATATTTATATAAGCGTATATATTGTGACATGCTTAAATCAGTTTACACATATCTATATCCCAAAACATTTATCATTTTGTTTTTGGTGAAAACATTCACAATCTTTTCTTCTAACTTTTTCAGATATTCAGTATGTAATTGTTATCTCTAGCCACCCTGCTGTGTGATAGCACACCAGAATGCCTTAGCCTGATGTAATTATAACGTAGGATCCATTGATCAACATTTCCTGGTCTCCTTCTCCCCATGACTCTCCCTAGTTCACCATTCTGTCCTCAATTTCTATGATATCCATTTTTTTGTTCCACATATGACTAGTATCATGCTATACTTATTGTTCTGTGCCTGGGCTATTTCATAATGTAATGGTCTCTAGTTCCATTCACATAATTGCAAATGATTGTATTTCATCCTTTTTATGGTATAATAGTATTCCATTGTATGTATGTACCACGTTTTCTCTATCCACTCATCCACTGATGGAAATTTAGGTTCTTTTTCTAAGGACTTTGTGAATAGCGCTACAATGAACTTAGACCTATACTCAGATGTGGGATTTCTGGATATTTTGGTAACTCTGTTTTAATTTTTTGAGGAATCTCCATAAATATTTCATAAATACAGCTGTTTCCATAATGGCTACACTAATTTACATTCCTACCAACAGTGTGCAAGTGTTCACTTCTCTCCATGTCCTTGCTAGTACTTCTTACCTTTTGCCTTCTGCAATTCTTACTGGAGTGAGGTGATAATCTACGAGTGGTCTTAATTTAAATTTCCCTGATGATTAGCATTGAGCATTTTATATACCTGTTTGCTATTTGTAAGTCTTCTTTTGGGAAAGGACTATTTAAGTCTGTTGTTCATTTTAAATAATCAGGTTATTATTATATTATTATTATTATCAGGTTATTATTATTTAACTATTGAGGTTTTGGAGTTCTCTAATAGTTCTGGCTATCAACACTTTGTCGGAAGTAGTAGTACTTGAAAATATCTTTTCCCATTTGATATATTGTCTCTTCACTCTACAGATTGTTTCCTTTGCCATGCAGAGGCTTTTTAGTTTGATATAACCCTATTTGTCTTTTTCTTTTTGCTTTTGTTTCCTGTACTTTTCAAGTCTTGTCCAAAAAAGAGTCTTTGCCCATTCCAATATCCTGAAGTGAACATTTCCTGTTTTCTTTTAGTACTTGCATAGTTTTAGATCTTACATTTCAGTCTTTCATCCATTGAGTTGATTCTTGTAGTTGGTGAGAGACAGTGGTCTAGTTTATTCTTCTATGTATGGATACCTAGTTTCTCCAATACCATTTAGTGAAAAAGCTGTCTTTTCTCCAGTGTATGTTCTCAGTTCCTTTGTTGAAAAATCATTTGGATAACTTTCTTTTTTCTCCTTAGAACCTGGGGTTAGAATTTCAAACTCTTTGGATTATGAAAAATTGAGAATTGAAAGTTCCAAAGACAGACTAGAAACCATTTCAAGATGAACGAATGGTGATAAATTTGAGAAAACTATACATGAGTCTTTGATTTGTGTCCTATTTAAGGAAGATGGTTTGTGTGTTTTTTCTGACCTGAAGCATCTCTAAGCTATTTGTCCAGAGTTTTTCAAAATTACTTTAGGAAAATCAATTTAAACAAATTTATTTCCTTCAATTCTTGTCTTAATTGAATATGAACTTGGAATATAAATCTCGACTATTTAATTTAAACTGTTCACATTGTATGAAAGAAATAAATTCAAGAGTTATATGATTTGTGCAAGATAATACAGCTTGTTTGTGTCAGAGCTCTGATAATTCAGATTTTTCAACCTCTTTACTGTACTGATAATGCTACTATGCAGTGCTAACCAGTCATAATCTCTAACTTGGTCGGTAACTCTTGATTCCTTACAGTGTGTTGGGCACTGTGCTACGTACTGATAATATAAATTATCAGTATGGTATGGATCTGATCCTCAAATACCACAGAGTCCCATGCAAGAGAAGACACAACTAGAACATAGTAAAAGGCAATATGCTATAAAGGTCAAAATTGAATAGAATTAAGGATGAAATGGTACAGGTGACTATACAAATAATATTATGCGTCATCTTAAGTAAATGTAGCTGTCTTATGGCAATATTGAATTGTGATTGAAAACAGGACGTCTAAGAGACACTTGATACAAGTTGGTTTTGCTAACTTAAAGGTATAAGACAAAAACAACCACAGGACAACTTTAATTCATGCTACATTTAAAAAGGTTAAAGGCTATTAAGGAAGGTTAAGACGAATTGCTGAAATTAATGGAGATATCTTTATGGGAAAAGAAGGATTGAGACAGACTTTCAAGAAATGATGAAATTAGGAAGAGCAGAAAGATTATGAACTACTCTAACAGGGACATGAACAATATTTGAAATGAAAGGAAGAAGTGAGTACCTTTTAAGTTAAAATGATTTCACTGCAGTTCAAAGGAAGCCCATTACATATGTTTATGGGCCTCTGGAAAACATTATTTTTAAGTCAAGCTAATAAAACCTAAATTTACAGAAGAAGCTTAGATGTGGAATCACTTACTGAACTAAGTAGCAGAGCAGGAATCCAGGTTTTTTTCCTGCATGGGGGTGCTATTTTCCTCACGTGCTTTTCCTATGGTAGCTAGTCCTAACATAACACTGTTTGCTCAGTAAAGAAATACACTTGTATTTTATGTCTGAGACCTGTTGCTTTCAACAAGTTGCCCTAAAACAGATCATTTAACTTCTCTGACTTTTTATTTCTTTACCCAGAAATGGGATTAGCAATAACTACTCTGCCAACCTCATAGCAGCCGTGAACTTGTGTATATACATGTTTTGTCAGTTATTTTTCAACAAAACTGGAGAAAAAAGGAAAATTATAGAGATGCTGGTTAAGTGGAGATTCAGTGCAGATGGTGTGAAGACTAAATTCTGTAGTTCTCTGCAGCATTGACTTACATGGTCTCCAGGGATTCTAATAAGCATTGTTACCTTTTTTCTGTGGTGCAGATATACAATATATGAACGGTGTGATTAATTGAATGCTTCATATGTAGTGACTCATGTTTTGTTAACTAGGCTGATTTATAAGTATGTAGTTTGCTGTTATTTAGAATATCATGGAGAAACTCTTGCTTTTTATTTATACATTAAGAATAAAAATTGATTTCTTTATATTTGCATCTAGACTAATTACAGTATTGGAGAATGATGATGAACTGCTAAGGCAGGAGAACATGGAGCTCGAATTCTAGTTTCATCAGCGGCCCCTGAACAGAAGCCTGTTTGTTCACTGAGGAGAGGGCAAAACAAGAACAATGATAGTTTCTATTTTTTTTCTTTCATTTAGAAAAAATGACTGGGATGGTTATAATTGTTGCTAGAAAGAAAACTTAATTTGTTACACAGAGTTCCCTTTATTATTTTTTCCCTATTCTGCCGTGGCTAATATTAAAATATTACATTATTTGGTCTGATAATTAATATAACAAAATAAATGAATTCTTGATGCTCGTTGTAGTTAGTGTTTACAAGGGAAACAATTGAACATAGCATACATAATTTATAGGATTATTTCATAATAGTCACCCAAAGAGGCAAATACAAAAGAGTGCAGGAAATCTGTCCACACACTAGGAACCCAGAGAATTCAGTGGAGGGCCTGGATCCCATAGCAATGTGCTGCATGAGTGCAGTTGAAGACCTAGAGCCCAACTGTAGGCCTAGAGCCCATGACAATGTCTCATGCAAGTGTGTTTCACGGGTCTGGGTTGGGAAGGCCCAAGGTCAGCGCTGGAAGCTTGGAAATCTGCGCTAGCAGGATGAAGGACCTGTGCCAGCAGGCTCAGGGATCTTCACTGGAGCTATGAAGCGATGCTCAAAGTAAGGACCAGGTTCCCCTAAAAAGCACCGTAGCCATTCTCAATGACGATGAGGTCCAGAGCTCCACTGACAGTGAGAAGAGCCGAGTTCGCATCAGGAAAGCCAGCATGACAGGCTCCTCCAGGAGAATCAATAGCACCAGTTCTTCTTGTCTGGTTCTCCTTTTTATGCTGTTAGCCACAACCTTCAGGTGGGTCTCCCATATCCAGCACTACGCTGATTCAACTCAGTTGGGTGTTACAAGTTGACCACCCATTGTCAGTCCACCACAGTGAAGGTTCAACACACATAAAGGAGTCAAAAGTGGGGGCACATGCCTATAATCTCAGCACTTGGGGAGGCCGAAGCAAGATGACAACACACTGGAGCCCGGCCTGGGTGACCCTGCGTGAGACCCCGCCTGAAAATAAAAAACAAAAAAGATGGAGGATGTAGGTCAGTGTGAAATCCCTGGGCTCAATCCCCAGTACTGCAAAAACAGCAACAAAAATGAGCCAAAAAGCAAGACAAAACAAAAACCCACTCCCATACAAAGATTTGACTTCTTAATATGTGTTTTTCTTCTTTTCAGAAAATGGCAGAAAGAATTGCTCACAAAAATTGCATTTTGAGTGTATAGTCGCATTAAAATATGGGTTACCTGACATTAGGTATTTGTTATTCTATAACAAGTTAACACAGATTCGGTGGCTTCAAGCAGCACATACTTATTTTTCCACAGTTTCTGTGGGTCAGCAATCTGGGCAAAACCATGAAGGCTTTTGCTTCATGATCTCTCTCTAGTCTGCAATCAGAGAGTCAGCCGGACCTAGAGTCTCATTTGAAATCTCAACCAGAAAGGACATGGTTCCAATCTCACATGGCCATTGGCAGAATTTAGTTCCTTGCAGGGGTTGATTGAGGGCCTTAGTTCTTTGCCGACCACTGGCTATTCCTCACCAGCTGGGCTTTCTACAGGGAAAATCACAACATGGCAGCTTGTTTCATAAAAGCCAGATGGGGGAGTCTGCTAGTAAGATAGAAATTATAGTCTTACGCATTGTGATACGGAAAGGATCTCTTATTACTATTGCTGTATTCTGTTGGTTAGAAGCAAGTTACAGGGGCTGGGGATATAGCTCAGTGGAATAAGCGCTTGCCTAGCAAGCGCAGGGTCCTGAGTTCGATCCCCAGTACCGCAAAAAAAAAAAAAAAAAAAAGAAGCAAGTTACAGGTCCTGTTTGCTTACTTTCATGAGGAGGGGATTCTACAAGGCTAAGAACACCAAAGGTGGGCATTAATGGGGCCATCTTAGAATCTGACTGATAAGTTCTATATAATATGGTGTATAGAATAGTAAAAAGGAGAGAAAAAACTTAGACATCCAGTAACAAATCATATTCAATTAAATTTATTACTTAGAAAAAATTAATAGGAATGATTTAATAGTGCAAAAACAGATGGAAAATTACGATGAAAGCTCTATTGGAAGAGCTTTTCAAAATGGAGATCAGAGGCCACCTAGAATATGAACTTGGGTGACCTCCTTCCTTTTACTACTGACACAGGTAATGATTGGAATGACCAGACATTTACATTGTGTCCAGGAGCTCACAATTTATATCAAGAGGCTACAGGAGTCTTGTTCTATGAACATTTCTATTATTTATAAATTCTTTCCTTTATTTTTTTATGGTATCTGAACCATATCTACATACCACAAAAAAGGATGGAATCCAATCATTTGCAATTATGTGAATGGAACTGGAGATCATTGCATTATAAAATAGCCCAGGGACAGAACAATAAGTACAGCATGATCCTCCTCATATGTGGGACAAAAAAATGGGCATCATAGAAATTAAGGACAGAATGGTGATTACCAGAGGCTAGAGAGTGAGTGTCATGGGAGAAACAGACCAGGAAATGTTGATCAATGGATCCAAAGTTATAATTAGATCAGACTACGGCATTCTGGTGTCCTATCACACAGCAGGGTGACTAGAGATAACAATTACATATCAAATATCCGAAAAAGCTAGAAGAAAAGATTTTGAATGTTTTCACCAAAAAGAAATGATAAATGTTTGGGGAAATAGATATGTGTAAACTGATTTAAGCATGTCATTTATATACAAGCATGTCATTTATATATACCTATATAAATATATTACTTTAATAATAGTATAATTTTGTGTTTTTATGAATGAGTTCAAATACATTTAATTAACAACAACAATAAAAAGAAATTGTTGGCCAAAAAACCTTCTGAATAAACAGTGCAAAACAGAAGAAATATTCTTCTAGCTTCTCTTGTGATCTAAAACACAGAAGACTGATTAGACTCAGTTTTCTTTTTTGACAAAGCATCTGGTATCTGCTATCTGAACGTTTGTCTCCTGAATTGCAATAGAATTTTCAGTCATGTTGTATCACAAACAAACCCAAACTATTAGGTAAAATACTTTCTTCCACTGTGTAGTGGGTTGACAACTGGTGGTCAGCTTATAACCCCCTGCTGAACTGAGTAAGCGTGGTGCTGGGTGTGGGAGGCCCGCCTGGGGACTGCTGCCAGCAGCATAAGAGGCAGAACTGGAGAGGAAGTTGGGCTGTTGGAAACTGAGAAGGCTGTTGGGAGCTGTTGATTCTGTTGGAGGAGCTTGTCATGCTGGCTTTCCTGATGAATTTGGCTATTTTCATCCTCTGAGGAGCTTGGGACCTTGCTGGCACTGAGAATAGCTTCGGTTCACTTTGGGGGAGCTCTGGTCCTCACTTTGAGCATCGCTTCCTGGCTCTGGAAGGGGAGAAGGTGCACAGGTCAGTCTCCAAGGAGAAGCTTGCTGCGTTGGCTTTCCTGATGGGAACTCAGCTGTGCTGATCATTGGAGGAGCTCGGGACCTCACTGTTGCTGAGGATGGCTGTGGTACTTTTTGGGGGAGCTCTGGCTCTTATTTTGAGCACCGTTTTCTGGTTCCAGTTCGGATTCCTCAGCCTGCTAGCACAGATCCTTCGTCCTGCTGGCACAGACTTCCTAGATTCCACCACTGGCTTTTTGGCCTTCACAGTGTAGATCTGTGAAACAGGCCTGCATGAGATGTTGTCATGGGCTCTGGGCCTCCAGTTGGATTCGTGGGAGGCATTGTGATGGTCCTAGGTATTCAGTGGGACTTCTGCAGGACATTATTGCAGGATCCAGGCCCTCAGTTAGATTCCTTGATCTATAGCGTATGGACAGATTTGCTGCACTCTTGTATATGGTTCTTTGGGTGACTGTTATAAATAACCTTATAAAATATGTATCCTGTATTATATATTGTTCACCTTTGCAAAAACCCCAAACCAACACACTGTTCTGTCCTTTGTCCAGTTATGAAATAAAAAAGCCTCATGTCAGACCTTGAAAATTTGATAAAGAGGGGTAATTCAGAAAAACAGAATGTTTTATATCTTTAAAAACATTTTATTTGAATAAAAAATGCTTTTCATCAGCAAATGCTGTTGATTTTATTTTTACTGGTCACTGAAATCATTAGAAATTGCATTCCCAACTGCACATTGCCAGCCTGTTCCCCCACCAAAATAGCACTGGCTAAATAAAATAGCAATTTTTGCACATGATTAGAAACTTGGAAAAGGGACTAAATATGGCATTGATGTAAGTAAAGTCTTTGAGTTTGATTGACCAAAATTTTATCATCTAAAAAAGCTATTTGTATTCCTGACCAGGTCAAAATACCAACTTTTAAACTACTTATGACAATTAAGCCCCAAGTGAACATTTTTAATACAAAACCATTTTTATTTGTTTTGAAGACTGGCAAAAATGAAAAAGCATGAAAGAAAAGAGTCATAGTTATGATTTCAATAATGTTTGAAATGAGTTACAGTTAGCGAATGGAATTTAATAAGATTGAGAGTAAGTTCATTAGCTCGTATCATGGGTGGTCAGGAAAATTCTATTTTAAAATGTAATTTAGTTAAGCTGGAGAAGAAAATGCTGTGGGAAATGCATGCTATCTGCCTGTAAGGGTGGTTTGAATCAATTGGAGTATTTCAAGCAGCAGTGGAGCTGTGCATGAAATGCAAAAGAGAAACTTCATATTTTTAAAAATTTTTTGCAGTGTTAGGAATCAAACCCTGGTCTTGCACATGGTAGGCAAGTGCTCTGTCACTGACATACATACTCAGTTTCAAGTATTATGTTTTAAAAGTGTGCCTGGAATATTGGTATTATACATTTATACATGTATAAATAAACATGTATAATGTGTAATATCTCTATGCATGCCTTAAAAATCCTAAATAGGAATGGTTAGTATATGAATCAGTAAGATTTGTTACCAGAACCCCAAGCAGACTAAGACAGAATCCAAGCCACATGACTATAGAGGACATCCTCACATTCTGGCAGCAACATAAGACAGACAAAAACTGCATTATCTCTTTCCCTGTAGAAAATAGAACTTCACATTAACTGAAGTGAAGATATGGTATCTTGATGGTGCTCTGCTTTGTCATTGTCCTTGGTATATCCTCTAAAGGACAAACAGGAAAATTCCCTTCGGAATATATAAGAAAGTAAGGTTTCAGCAAAGTCTTATAGAAATTTAAGTCTTCTCATCTCTAAGACAGAATTGAAGAGTGGGAAAAACTTGGCTGAAAAGATACATGTTCAGTACTGGAGAAAATGAAATAAGCAAAGGCATGGGGCTATTGAGGCCCTGTGTACTGCAAGAATTTGCCTGGGATGATAAGCACTCCTTCCAAATTCTGATTATGTGGCTTCTATTTCAGGATAAGCTCTCCCTTGAAGTTTTAAACATTATACGTATAGCTATATCTAATCTAATCTATTTATTCTTCCATAAAGCAAAGCTGAGTTTTGTCCAAGAAATCAGTTGTCTTAAAAATCATAAATTTAAGTGTAAAGTCATTTATGGTTTGTCCAGGTTGAATACTGGCATTTAGAAACCTGCCCTGTGACATTCTAGCGGCACAGCTTTAGTCATCTGAAGGCATATTCCTAGAGGTCTACCCAGTCTCATTATTAATATGTATACATTTAAAATTTTTATTTATAAGAATGAGGAACAACTTCTTTCTCTTCTTCCTTTCTTGATGCTGAATGTGGAACTGAAGCCCTCACACAGGTACTTTATGAATAAGCTATACTCCTAATCCTGGGAAATTCTTTGACAAGGCTTGTTTAAAGAGATAAATTATTGGAAGTCCAGCAAGGTCTTTAACAAGGGAAACTGCACAAACTTCCTAGGCTGAAAAGCTGTTTACTTAAGCAGAATTATTCTGTATTTTAGTATGTAGAGTTGCATTAAACATAGCAAAAGATAGTTTCATATTTAAAGTCATGAATAGAGAGGCTTGGAATGCAAATATCACTGGCAGACCAAGGAGGCTCAGTTAATAGTGTCATTTAGACAAGTCCCAGTGATAGGAGTAGTATAAGATTTTCTGGAGAATACCTGGACAGGATTAGAGGTTCAGTTATGGGCACTCACCTTCAAATAAAGGAACTGGCACTGGTTTCTGGGCTTCATTCCCTGTATTTAATAGAGACTGAGCTGGTTTGTGACACCTTATTTTTCACTCATGAATTGCACAAGGGAGGGAAGAACATGATCTTAGTTGACACTGAGGCAGTCGGAGTTGTACAGACAGGAAATGAGGCGAGCTTCTTTCATCTGCATGGGAATCAACTTCCAGTGAGTTCTTGGTCAGTTAAGAAGGGTCTTTTTTGGGGGGGCGGACAACTTAGCAGGTACAAACACTTCCTTTCAAAAAGACCAACAAAACATATTACCCTAGACATAGGATACATTTGAAAGAATACTCTTTGTTTTGATCAGTATTTAGTTATTTAAAATTTTCTGTCAAGCAATGAGCTAAATATAGTTTCCACCAGGGCTGTAGGTTAGTTGCAGGAAGCTTATGTAATATCCAGATATCATACAGTGCAGCGAATTTAACCCTCAGGTCATCTATTCATACCAGTATCCATGGAGATGTCACCTGCCTCACCATGCAGATTGTTGCCAAGTGTTCCTTTGTTCTTGACTTTGAGGTCTTTTGGGATCAGTTTTCTGTCATCCATTTTTATGGCTCATTCAGACCTGTCTGCCTGAACAAAATTCTCAATCATTTGCATTTTGCAACATCAACTTTGTTGCTTTTATATCACCAAACAGATTTGGGATTCTGCTGTCCTCCTTTCCACTGGGGATAAATCTTGGGCTAGCAGGGGCAGAGGTAGTCATAGTACATGGGGTTTCTTCTCATGAGCTACTATATTAATGGGTATAGGTTACTTTAGTTCAAATAAAAACAATCCTAACTAACAATCAGTTAGTTAAACAAGGGTTAAACAAGTAGTTGTCTCACACAACAAGAAGTCTAATACAGCAGCTTAACTTTTCTACATGATCTTCTTGCCATACGTTCACTCTATCCTTAGCTAATGACTTTTGTCATTACGTTGGTCACCGCTGTGATCTTTCACATCTTCCATATCTCCAGGTGTCACATTATGGTCAAAGTGGGATACAGGAGTAACCCCAACCATATTCCACTCAACGGGAAGAGCACCCCCAGCCCTGATTTCCTTGTATCATGTTGCCTGTAACTATATCACACAAACTCAGAACTACGTCTAGAGTCAGCATGTAATACTGACAAAATTAGTATATGGATTTCTAGCCTGTATAGTTGAAAGTGATAAGGAAACAGGAAGTTGAAAAGACATTTGAGGGGGCTGGGGATATAGCTCAGTGGAATAAGCACCTGCCTAGCAAGCGCAGGGTCCTGAGTTTGATCCCCAGTACCGCAAAGAAAAAAAAAAAAGACATTCGAAGTTCTCACTTTTCTTCTCACTCTTCATTCCCTATAGTCCCGGGAGATTTTATACGGTCTCTATAGGACAAATATCGACTGCCACACGCAGTACCCATTTCTATTCACCTTCTCCATTGCTTTCTTGTAGTCTATAGGTTAGAAACTCCTAACTGCTTGATTTCTCAGCTTCTGCAGCCAGTTGCGGGCGTGTGTGTGTGTGTGTGTGTGTGTGTGTGTGTGTGTGTGTGTGGTGTGGCACTGATGGTGGGGCTTCCTGCCTGAAATGAAAAAGTCAGGAAGGCTTAGCTGGAAAACTCTTTACCTTTGTCATTCCATTTTCTTCCTCTAAGGAACGTGGTTTTGATGCTTGCAGGTGTAATAGTCATCTTGGGCCTATGAGGGGCAAAGATGAAGATATAAGATGAGGGGATGTAAATAATTTCAAATATGATGACACTGCGGATTTATTGTGTTGGATTTCTAGGGTCTACCTCTGAACTTTTGATATAAGACCAGTATGCCCCTACTTGTTTAAGACAATCGTAGCTTTCTGCTGCTTGCAGTCAAATGTAGTTGTATCAGGCAAAAATGAATACAGAAGCATATGATGGTAATCTCAGCACTGAGGAGACCAAGGCAGGAAGACCACGAGGCCAGTCTGGGCTACACAATGAGTTCAAGGCTGGCTTGGACTGTAGAGTGAGAACCAGTCTCAAAAAAAAAAATGTCCAAACATCTTTCTGACATTTTTCTGTGTCAGAAAACAATGCCATATAAGACAGAGAAAAAAAAATCTTGCTTCATTTATAAAAAAGCACATTTAATCATAGTTACAAGTACATAGAAACCCACCCAAATTGGGCTAGAGCAGGAAGAGAATTTCCTGGACAGGTGTGAGTAAATTCATGCACCTGTTGGTAGCAAGTCCAGCTGCACTTCAGAACAGACCCCAGCAGGGCACGGGAAAGTCTTGGAAGCCACAGCACACATCCCTCTTTTCCTCCTTGGACTTTTAGTCTTTTATTTTTTCGTACCAGGAATCAAATTTATGACCTCGCACTTGCCAGGCAAACGCTGCACCACTGACTGAGCTATATCCCTGGCTCTCGTCCAGGGACACAGGATCTCTTATGATCTGCTTTCTTTTCTTTAGTGGCATTGACTTTTTCTTCTTCGTACACAAAGCAGAAAATAAATCATTTCTGTCTTATCAGGTTAAATAAAATCTCAAACTAAGTAACATTACTTTCATTTTTGAACTTCTCTGAAGAGAGAGAATCTGATTGGTCCATTTTTTTTTTTTTTTTTTTTTTTTTTGCTGTGTGTCGATCTTTAATTGAATTAGTGGTAATGGGGTTGGTTGACTTAGGGGCCAAGGGAAAACAGCACAGAAAGGGGCATAAATGTGTGTGTGGGAGGCGGTGCTGCTGGTGAAGAAACAGCAGGCATCTCAATCACTCTTCTGCAATTTTAATCAGCTCAATGGAAAAGCAGCTAATGACCCATTCATTCTAGAGACATTAGTCTCACTGCACAGATTATTTACAGTTTTTGTGTCTTTTATTTTTAATTGACATAATAAGTTACATATTTGTGAGGTACATATTTGCAGTTCTTTTTTTTTTTTTTTTGGTACTGGAAACTGAACTCACAACCTCGTGCTTGCTTGGCAGGCTCTGTGCCGTTGAGTTATATCCCCTGACCCCAAATTTACAGCTCTTAACTGTCATTTCTTATCCCTACAAAACAACATTCTAGTAATTCTCCCAGCTCACTCCCACGTGTTACCTACACTCACCATTCAGTGTAGATGCTACCCTGTTCAGAAACTTCTGTATTGAATTGAATACTTTGTACTGCTGTAGCACTCAGTTCTTCTCTCCTATACATATCATCAGACTGCAGTTGTTTGGTAACTCATTCCTTCTTTGGCTCTAAACTGTAAATTCTTTGGAATTATGTTTGTTTCAGTGGTAAATGCTCTAAGACTGGTACAGTGCTTGGCATGCAGTGATTTCTTCATATATATATCTGTTAAATGAATAATCTTAAGTCCTCCCAAGCTACCTGGAGAGAAACAAATATTGAGTATTGCTTGTTTAGTGAATGGGTTATTTTGACAGTTATACTCCTTATCAGCAAGCTTTTGGTGTACAATTTATAAAAACTGAGCACAAAACATCTAAAAATAAAAGTAGTAGAGAAAACATGTCATAAAATAATGTAAGTGATATGCAACAAGAGAAAACTGTCAACTTAGTGTAAGGTAAAGTAAGCTGAATGAAACAATATGATTGTGGGATTGGGGGTGAAAAAGCAAGAATATTTTTCAGAATTTACTGAAGGAAACGTGCTTTGTTGGTAATATCTCCTTTAACCCTTGCAGTAATTCTTTGATGTTGTTATGCCTCAATAAGGGTAAAAGACAACTAGAAGTCAAATTAGAGCAAAATAAACTAATGATGTTGTATTTTGTATAAAATAAGTGACCTACAAATAAGCAAATGAAGGAAACTATAATCAACTCCAGAAAATATTATGGAGATTATTCCAGGGTAAATCCTACCATGCCCAGATTATCCTCTTGCTAGGTCTGGATTTCTGGATCTCATCTGCTTTGGATATAGGAATGCTTCCTTTCTTCCACCAAGATAAATTCTACTTCCTCCCTCAAGCTCTGTCTGACTGTAACTCATTTTTTTGCTCTTTGGGTGCTGGGGATAGAATCCAAGGCTCTGCACATGCTATAAAAGGGTCCCACTGCTGAGCTACACCTTCCGCCTTAATTTTCTTTTGAGCAAAACTTGCTTCATGAGATCTGGTTTTTGATTTGGCTGTAGTTTTTCCTAATTAGTGAAGCACCATAACCTGTTTTTTAGGGAATTGTCAGCAACACAAGTGGTAAAAAACAGACTATTATTGTAGATCACACGGGAAAAAAAAAAGTAAAACCTTTAACAGTAGCTGTGTTTATGTGACCATAAACAGTACTGTGCACGATGGAAAAGTTCCATCATTTCCAACTGTTAAATCAAGTCAAGTATTGCTTTAAACTTTCTAAGACACAATTTACTACTAACAAAAAGTGGATACTAGTAAGTCTGACTACTCTGGGACTTCTGCAAAGATAACATGAGGTATTTTATGTGAAAATGCTTTTCAAATATTTGATAAAAATGCTGCAAAAATGTTGATACCCGGCGACATACAAAACCAAGACAAACAGTTCCTGTGCCAAAAAAACTCAAAAGAGGAAGGTCGTTGGGGAGAGGAAGCCGCGGATTGCCGCGTGACGTCATCACTCCGCGCCCGCCGCTACGGTTTCCCAGCAGGGCTCAGGGCAGCCTTGCACGCCATGGGAGTTTGGCAGCGTCTTTTGGTTTTCGGTGGCATGTCGCTCCGGGGTGGTGGCCGGGCCCCTTGGTCGCTTAGGGGTATCCGAGCATTGGTTTTTCGCCGCCAGGTCGGTGGCGCTGCAGAGAGCATAGGGAGGTGGGCGGAATGAGGATGGGGGTCGGGTCGGCTGCAGGTTTCCTACTGTCTCTCGTGACAGGGACTCAGCTCAGCCCCTCTTGGGCACCTGCTCCCCATGGAATCACAGTGAGGCCTTAAGGACTCTCTTGTGGTTCTCCCATTTTCTGGCCGGCCCACAGTTGGTCCAGGCTGAGGTGTGGCGGGCCCTGAAAAACATGGTTAGAACATGGGTGTATGTCGTGCATACTACTTTTATGATTTGGGGTTAATTTGTAAATTGTTAAAGAGAAAGCAAAAGGTGCAGGATTTAACTCTGTAAAGAGGCACCGTGTTTATTTTCCATTTTTCAAAGTCAGCGTACCCTGGCAAATAAATCTCAATTTATAAACATGTATCTTTACAGTTGTGATCAGTCGTTCTGATAGTAGGTACATAGCACTTAAAGGATGAACTAGTGGAGATGAGAATTAGAAAAGAAAGCCCTCTTAGTCACGAAGCCCCAATTGTTTTAAATTTTACAACAGAAAAACTTTCTTTCTTTTCTGAAGTTATCTGGCACCGAGAGTGAGAACCTAAAACAAAGAAGAACACAAATCATGTCTCGAGGACTTCCAAAGCAGAAACCCATAGAAGGTGTTAAACAAGTTATAGTTGTGGCTTCTGGAAAGGGTGGAGTTGGAAAGTCTACTACAGCAGGTATTACAGGGTATTTTGATACTGATTAAGAACATGACAAATTATTAAATAGTTTTAAAATGTTTAGTATTTGTGAAGTTTCTAACAGCTGGTTCCTTAGTATTAGGAGCTGATAATGAATAGGAACTTAGATTATGTAGTTAGACAAAATTAAATACAGAACCAGGTTGTCTACTCCTTAATTGGTCAACTGTCTGTCCAGCATCTCTTCAGTTACTAGAGTGTGAAACCTCTTTTGTGAGATGGTTGTGCAAATTAAGCGAACCTCTTAGGCCTGTGTTCTCCATAGTAAGTACTCAATAATTGTTGTTAGTTTAAAAACATCTACTAACTTTAATACTAAATTATTTCTGTTCTTTTCCAACCTTTATTAGTGGACATATAGCTAGATATTTGCAATGAGATTGTTATGACTTTTTTCATTTAACCATAATACAGATTTCACCATTTCTACTGTCAGTATAGAACTAATATTTCAAGATGCATGAGAGATATAACATTGTTTTAATTACCATATCTTTTAGTACCATATTGTAATGTGAAGAAAGGGTTTTTTTTGGTGGCCCTTTTTATATATATATAGACTTTTCTCTAAAGTGGTACTTTCAAAACACATAGAAGTGTCATCAGAACTAGTCCAGTTATTTCCAAAGATTTGAAGAAACCTTTTATTTCTAGAAAAAATATTCTTGTAAATGTAAAAGGGAAACTTCTCATACTTCTACTCAATAGCAGTAAATTGAATTATTTTTCAGCTTTGTCGAGGTATATTGACAAATATGATGCATATTCAAGGTGTGCAGTTTGATGTTTGGATACACATTATGGAATGATTTTCACAATTAAGCTAATTACTGTATCCATCACCTCAGGCTGAGAATTTAGTTCAGTAGTTGAACACTTGCCTAGCATGAGCAAGGCCTTGGATTTAATCCCTAGTACTGGGAAAAACCCAAACCAAAACAAAACATCCTGTAGTTACATTTCTTTAGTTACATTTTTGTGTGTATGTATGATAAGACTACTTAAGATTTCTGTTAGTGAATTTCAACATGTTATACCTTAGGTCTGCAGAACTTATAACTGCAAGTTTGTTATTAGACTTGTATTCTTACAAAGCAGTCATATCTTTCACTGATTGAATTTTCAGTCATTTTAATAGCGTGAACAATTTTTTGCAGTTGATTAAAGATGATGATCTTTAATATATTTTATTTTGTCAATTTTTGCCTAGTTCTGGACTGACAAAATTTTTAAAATTTTAGCTTTTTTTCCAGACCTTCAACCTCAAGTCATAAAGCATATTTACATTAAAATTTTTTAGTTCCACTGAGGTCAACATTTTGAAATAAGAAAGACCAGGTAAAGGGTTCCGTGAACGTCACTGGAGATCTTTTATGTTGACTTGAAGCCATATTGTGTCCTCAGGTACAGCAATTACAGTGCAGCTGACGGAAATCCAAATAGAGTGTGCTGGTAGCCCCGCCCACCCATTTTAAGTTGAAGGGAATTGTCTTAAGAGTCTCTGAGATGTTTTAAAGAAGTTAAGATGTATCAAATATATATTTGTGATATACTCCTTATCTATTAGTATTTGATAGATACACTATTATTATTAAAAATGGTGATTTGTCCTTAATGAATTCATGTCATGTCCTACACATTTTTGCTTCTTTTTCTGAGGTTCTACCATCTATTTGATGTTTTTTTTAAAGTTAGGAACTCCTGATCTTTGGTTCTACAATCTGCTTCTTCCTGTTTTTGAAAAATTGAAGTAATTTACTTAATTCAATGATGTGAGTCTTTTTGCATGCTCTGTGGTTAGTAGGACTGGATAAAAACGGAGAGTATTTTCATGATCATAGGTACAAGTTTTTTGGGTTTTGTGTAGTGTTAGTTATTGGGTATGTAGGTTAGCCATTTTTTTTTTTTTTTGTCTTTTTGAGACAGGGCCTCGCTATGCAGTTTAGACTGGCCTCGAGCTCATTTTGTAGACTAGGCTGGTCTCGAACTCACAACAGTCCTCCTGCCTCAGCCTCCCAAGTGCTGGGATTACAGGCATGTGCCACTATACCTACAGGTTAGCCATTTTAAAAAGCAGATTGCTTATTGTTGTAGCTGGAAGATGATCTGTTTTGCGGAATGTTAAAGAATTTAAATAGAATATATGAGACAGTATACAGTGTACAACACATAGTAGGTGATAAATAAATATCTTATCCTCATTTTTTGCCTGTTAATATTATACTGTGTGTTCCCCATAGTTTAGTCCATACCTTTTTATAACAGCTCTGTTAGTACACCTACGCCATATAAATAGATAATGTAACTCTGTTGGTATTGTATTGCTTTCCCTTGTATGTATTTAATATTGTCCCCAACTATTTCAAACTACTTACCATTTGAATATGTGTGCCAGAGTTATTTTGGGTTAGAATGATGACACTTGACTAGTGCAAACATGCTCGGTGGTTTCATTGTATATACACAGAAAGAACCCAACTTTAAGATCAATTATTCTCTAAGATTTCTGTTTAAAAGTTGGATTATGGTTCTATGTACCTGAAATTTAGAATTATTTTATAGCTTATAAGAATGAATTTATCAAGTTCCATTCTCTAGGCCAGTGGTGGCAAACTGTGGTACGCTTAGAGCTGTAGGCTGTCTGTACCATTGAAGGCTCTGAAAGGTTCGCCATTGCTTCTCTATGCTCAGTATTTTACACACATACTTCATTTAACCTCAATAGTTGTGAAGTAGGAATTCTATTTGTTTTATAGAGGGAGAAACAGATTTACAGGTAAAATAACCTAATCAGATTGGTACAGTAAGTGGTGATGGAGTTGGAATTTGAATGAGGTCTGCCTAAAATATTTAACTACCGTAAAGAAAACATTTACTTCATTGTTCTATAAGAAAGTATGAGAATCTACTCATCAGGTTTGGAAATACATCACTTTAGGACCTCTCTTCTCAGATGTCATGTATCTTTACTACAGGGCTAATGATGGCATTAGGGTCATTGCTTTGCTGCTGCATGTCTCTGGGGTTTACTGGCCCCAGCACAGGCACTTTGGAGACAGTTGGCCCCCTCCCTTGTGCCCAGTGGCCCAGCCTCATACGCAGGTGTATTTATGTGTTAGATACTTCGACTTCCTACTCACCAGCGTTTTAACAAGACAATAGGATTAAATCTTATTTATTAATTGGTATATAATTTTTCAACAAAACATGCTTTTGACAATAATTGAAGTATATATTTCATTAACTTTAAAGAATGAAATGGATTATTTGAACAAAATTGTGACATTATAAATGGACTATTTACAATCTTAATTTTTGGACAAGTGTATATCAGTTATACTGAGAAATTAGGGGTTTTTTTTGTCTTTTCATTTTCTGCATTCTCTCCTTGTTCTTTGCAGGTAAGATAGATGCATGAAAAATTTCTGTGCTTTGGTTATTACACGAAAAGTATTAAAAGGCACAATAACTTTAACTGAAGGAAAGTTACTAAATTTAATTTTTTTATTTTTTTCAGTAAACCTTGCACTTGCACTGGCAGCGAATGACTCGGTAGGTGTTAATAGAAATATTAATGCATGAAAATATTTTTAAGGCAGTGATAAAGAGCGTATTACTTTTCATTTACTCAGAAGCTAAATGGTATAATTTCACTCAGTTGCGTGTCTTTAGGGACTAAAAGTGCTGCTATTCGTACTTGCTTCGTTTAATAGTGATGATGCATTTAAATGTTGACTGTATATTGCTTTGTTATCCTCAGGGAAATCTTTTATGTTCTTGCATGGATGTCACATCTTAAACTATTTTTTACCATCTACTGTATTCAGAAGGTTATTCTGGGTTCAATTTTTAAATGTTAGTATTAATTGTTTTTAAACAAAAAGATACTCTAAAAGTAGTATATGCCCATTGAAACAAAATTCAAATAGAAGCCAGGTGTGGTGGTGCATGATTGTAATCCCCGTACTTGGGAGGCTGAGCCAGGAGGATCACTGTGAGTTTGAGGCCAGCCTGGCCTACATAGACCCTGTCTCAAAAAAAAAAAATTCAAATACAATATGTGTTCAACATAAACTGAAGGTTTGTCAACTGCCCCTTTAATACTAAAGGATTAACTGTAGGCAGTAGTTTTATATATATCCATTTAATTTTTCTTCTTCATATAAAAATTTTTAAAAATGCATGTATATGTATGTGCACATGCACATCTTTCTGTGCTATGCCTCATTTTTTTTTTGTCATTTGTTTATATGCCTCATTCTTGATGGCTGCTGCATAATGGCTGACTATAATATATTTAACCAATTCCTTTTTTTTTTTGTTTTGCTTTTGGTTTTTGAGACAGGGTCTCACTATGTAGTTCTTGGGCTCTCTATGTAGCCTAGGCTGGCTTTGACCTCAGAATGACCCTCATGCCTCAGCCTCCCAGAGTGCTGGGATTATAGATGTGTACCACCATGCCTGGCTCAAAACTAATTCCCTTTTGATGAAATATTTAGGTTGGTTCCCTTTTTTTCCTTCTTATTCTAATAATACTACAGTGGGATTTTTATGTAGTAATGACATGGTAATTAATAATATTTGTAGGATAGATTCCTGGAAGTAAAACTACCAAATCAAAAGATATGCACAGTTCACATTGTATGTATGAACTTAAAAGATTGCTTTGCTTTATTTTTTATTTTAACTATAGTCTATGGGAGTACCCATTTTTCATACTCTCAGTCATGTTAGGTATTACCTCTTTCTAAATATTCAAAATAAAATTGAATATTGAATATATTATGGATCTTCATAAATTACCAGTTAATAAAAACACACATTTTCAGAATTGCTTTTAATTTTTCCTTTATTCTTACTTTATGAAATATAGGCAAAAGTCATTTAATACGTTTGCTTGTGACTGTACTTCTAGCTTATTTCCTACCATTACTGTGCAGTTTCAATAGCACATGTGGTAAAATAATGTGTGTTATCTGTGAGGTGTGATACTGGTGTAGGGAGTCCAGAATCTACCAGAACCCAGAACCTGGCATGGAGATGCTCATGTCTTCTGCTATTTGATTCTGTTATTTCTCAAAATTAGAAAATAATAAGAATAATGACAAATACTACTTGATATAATATAAAACATTTTATTACAGTAGTAATAAAATAAGTAATATTTTAGTTAGCTAAATTTTATTCACTGCAGCATCAGTGCTGTAATTGGATGTTTGGAGAAGAAAATATAATCATGTTTCACTTTAAGTTGTGCTCCTGGAATGAAAAAATTCTGCCATTGAGGTTAAGTTTCTTTCTTTTTAAATTTCCTTACAACTCTTTTCCTTTTATGGGGGACATACTTTGTTGTGTCCCATCTTGTCTTCTTTCTTAAATTTTTTGTTTTCCTGGAGGACATTCTTAAATCCTTCCATTGTTTGGTGGGACAGAGTAATGATCAGCCAAAGACATCTACATCCTAATTCCTAGAGTCTGTGCATATATTTCCTCTCATGCTAAGAGACTTGCTGGGATGATTAAGTTAAAGATCTTGAGATGGTAAGAGAATCCTATGTTATCTGGATAGGTTCATTGTAATCAGAGGGGTCCTCATAAGTGAGAGAGAGGAACAAGAGGGTCAAAGGCAGAGTGATTTCATATAAGATGAATTCAGTCCACCATCGTTGGCTTTGAGGCTGGAAGGGGACCACTAGTTGAGGAATGTGGACACCATCTAGGAACTAGGGGAGATAAGGAAATGTATTCTGATAGCCCCCAAAAGGCACGAAATTCTGCCAGAACCTTAATTTTAGCTTGCAGACACTCATTTGAACTTTGATAATTTCTAACAAAAGAAGTAGAAAACTAGTATGTATAGGAAATAACATTTTAGTTCATTTTTATAAATTTTTTTGTTCTTTAACTCCTATGATGTTCATATTTAATAGTTTAACCAGAGATGTAATTCCGGATTCAAAATAATTTTCTCTGAATTTTGAAAACAATATACCACTTTCTTTTAGCATGTGAATAAAATATCTGATGTTAGTCTGCAGGTTCCTTTGTAATATCACATATTTTGTTTTCTCAAAACTTGTAAGATTTTCTTTATGACTTTCAAGTTTTTTTTAAAATGATGTTGAGTTTTATTATGTTGCCTAGCTTGGCCTCAAACTCACAATCCTCCCACAGCCTCTGAAGTAGGTAGGATTACAGGCAAGTGTCACCATGCCTGGCTTGTAAGTTTAAAACTGTCACAAATACGTGTGTAGTTGTTAGCTTTAAATTTTTTTATCTGCTTAAAAGTGGCTTCTGCAGTATCCAGGCTGAATCTTTTCCAGTTGAGGGAAAACTCCTATTCACTGATTATTTTTGGTGATGTGTTTGTTCTTTCTTCAGAAACCTATTATGTAGATATTGACCTCTTATTCTTGTTGCTTTTTCTCTCATATTCTATCTCTTTGTCTTTATTGTGATTTGTGAGGTGTCTTAGACTTTTTCACATTGCTATTTCGGATTTTAGTTGTGTAGTCCTTCTGAAAAATTAATTTTTAATTGGGAAACTATTTTTTCTAGTTTTTCACAACTGTTTAATATCTTATACTTGTCTTTACAAAAAATGGTTGTTCTGCCTTTTTAAGGATGCTAAGTAGAATTAATAAAAACTGTTTTTGATTATCTTTATTTAATATGGTTCTTATAATGTGGTGTTCTTTAATGTGGTTCTTATAATATCAGTAGCACCTGGGAACTTGTGAGGTATACCTGGAACTCTACCCCAGACCTGCAGATCAGAAACTTTGGGGGTGCAGCTCTGTAATTTGTATCTTACCCAGCTCTGTAGGTGATTTGATGCTAAGGTTTGAGACTGTGGATCTAGAATTTCTTTTGTAGTGGCGGAGGTGAAACCTCAGACCTGGTGCAGGCTGGACAGTGCTCTATCATTGAGCTATGTGCACAGCCTTGGAATTCTTTTAAACTTCTAACCTGCAAGTAGCATACATTCTTGTTTCCTAGGGAAGTTATAGTTTTAAATTACTTTTTTTTCCTTGTCATTTTGGTTGAATTTGGAAAAAAAGAGAAGTACATGTCTAGTTAGGCAACCTTATTGAGATAAGAGTCAGTGATATGTTAAGAGCCAGTGATTTTTTAAAAATTAGGACACTTAGTTAATTTGGGGAAAGGTCCCCCATCTTCCTTAAGGAAGGAAGGGAAATGGAAAATTCATTAGGCAGGAAGATAGATAAATTTTCAGGTGTGGGTTTCTCTTGATTTCATTATCACTTTAGTTTAAAGCATTGGTTGTTAGAGACAGTGTGACTCAAGTATAAGCTAAGGAATCAAAAGATGAAAAGAATAGTTAAGGAGTTGACTCCTTTATGTTAAATGTTGCTAATTTTGCTGAGAACTTAGCTTGGGAAATTTATTTTTCTGCTTCTTTCAGGCAGCAGGGATGAGAGTAGCTTGATATTTAATGCTTGTGTATATGACAGAAAATTTGAGAAAAAAAAAACATTAACAGTATCCCTGACTACTTCAGAAAGTGTTTAGTCTCTTTAAAGTGTTTTAAAACAAGTTTGTTAAATCTCCTTTAAGGTCTTTAGTGTTTTATGATCCTGATGAAGGAGTGGTTTTATTTTCGTTTTTGGTCATTTTGTAACAAAGTTAGTGCAGAAACTATGAAGAATACCAAGAAATGTGAGCAGCATATTTTGATAATTCTAAGATAATATGATATAGTACATTATGCTTGGCGACTGTCATGTCCCCTGTGATAAATTTATATATACTTAAGTAAGAGAAATTTAATATAGCTAATATAGCTGATTAATAGTATTTTTGATTAAGGAGCAGCATGTTTGGCTTAAATAAGATTTTTGAAATATGATCTGCCACAGTCTGCCTGCACATAGAAAAGAAGAGCTGTATCTGTTCTACCTGATTTATATGAATATGGCAGAGTCCTTTACTCTGTTTCCCAACTTAAGATTTTGTTAATATTACACTTACTTAGGGGGCATGTTTTGTCTTTGGAGGAAGCTCATGGTTCCTAGCTATTTTTTTGCTGAGTGGCTGGGGTCTTTGGAGCCTCTCTAGTTATTCATTACCATGGAGTCTTAATTATTCATTTCCTGTGTAAGATGGTCTACTGACTTGCTACTTCTTTAATCAGCTTTCCTTGCAAACTCTTTTCTCCTACATTTCTGGGGAATTGGTGCCTATTTTTCAACAGTAGAGTAGGCAAATCTAGTAAGATAAGGTTGTAGGTCTAGCAGTATAGCAAACCTACAGCATGTGTGCTGCAGTGAGCTGTTTGTATCATTGAAAGTTCTAAAAGATTTGCTATCACTGGTCTAGGGATGTCTTGGTTACTTTTCTCTCTTTGCTGAGACAAAATACCCAACACTCAAAATGAAGGAAGGAAAGGTTTATTTAGCTTACAGTTTGTGAAGGTTTCGGTCCATACTTGGCTGGTTCTGAGGCAGAGCGGCACATGGCAGAGGGCCAACATTCATAGCGGCAGAGCACAGCAAAGACAACCAGCAAAAGGGAGGAATGGCTGCAAGCAGCCTTTTTCTACCTCCTTTACATTGTAAACTGCCTACCCCTACCCAAGGGGCATGTAACTCTCACACAGTCTCCATGCCCTCCTCTTCCACAGGATCAGGATGTATACAAAGTAAGCACCCTGGCTTCCTGCTGAGTCACTTTGCCAAACCTCTAGACTCCCCAAGTTGACACAATGTATCAACCATAACAAGGGGAAACAGGTCCAGGAAGCTATTGATTTACACTTTTACTTTTATTATTATCTTTGAGTCTAATGATGTTTGGGATCAAGACCTTGCACATGGTGGCTCATTTTATTTTTAGTATTGGCTTTAGTAATCTTGAAAGTAGATTGTGTAAATCCCAGAAGGGTATTGTAAGACAGTCCACTGAAGTATGGGTGGAAAATTTTCTTTTCTGTTTATATTAAATTTTCTCATTATGCTTTTTGTTTATGCTTTGAAGTTTATTTATTATTAGTATACTAATATTAATGTAATGTATAAATAAATATATAAACATATATTGAGGCTATGTGCTCAAATATCTATATAGATTTTTAACTGATTGGGATATATGATCAGTAATATTTAAATGTCACTGGCCTGGGCAAAAGGAATTCTGGGTTAGCCTGTTTGCCCAGTTCAAAAGAAGTCCGTTGTGTGGATCGAGGTCACAGGCTTACTGGAACGGGCCGAGTTTTCCCCGCATTCTCCTTGCTCTTTGTTCTTTTGTTTGGGAACATAGATGGGCAGTACTGCAAAGCAGAATTTAGAGATATGTGTTGTGTATCAAATGTTTCATCCAGCTGTGTGCTGGAGTTGGCTTATACTGGCTTTTAAGAGCCACTTGTTAAATTTTCAGGAATTTTGCCATCATGTTGTTAACTCAAAACAGGCCGTGGTGTAAATCTTTACACCATGGAAGCTAGGAAACACTGAAAATCAGGCTCCCACTGTACCCTAAGCTGGTCATTAAACATTTACTGGTACTCCTTTGCTTATACATACTGACAATCATATTTTTTAATTTTTCAAATTGCCTTTATGGTGGTTCTTATTCTTTTACAGTATAAATTTAACGTAGAGTGGGAGAGAGTGCTGAGCCTGGAAGGAGGAAGCGTGAGTCTGTCAGAAGCCGCTGATGAGTTCTGTGAGGTTTTTAAGTCAATGCAGTTCACTTCATTTTAGTTCAGCAAACTGAGTGAACACTTACAATACTCATTGCCAGATACCCTGGAAATATAAAGTAAATTGAACATTCAGTGTAGAAGCTCATGGCTTCTTAAGAATACCTTCATGGAAGTGTTTTGCATATTTAAATATACAGAAAATAAATATATAGATTCTGTAAGTATACAGAATCTGCCAAAAGTATTTATATCAGGAAAAGACAAACTTTCACATTTATTTTAGTACTAAGTTAATTGAGATATCATGAGATTAATACAAGTTCCCTTTGGCCTCTACATTTATAAGAGGTATTCAGAGGGCACCATTAGCTTCTAGACATTTATTAGTGCAGTGAACTCTGAAGTGTGCATACATTTTTTTGGTGCACTCTCTCTATAGTACATGTTTATTTGTATTGAATCTATATTTTTGGATGGCATGTAGCTGAATTCATTTTCATGAGTTTCTTCTGTGAATGCCTAAGTGTTAATTAAAACATTTAATAATGTTTTATTGAACTTCATAACAGAGTAAATGTATTGTTTATCCCTCAAGTTTTATAAACCAGCAGTGGTAAAAGGAAAACAAGTATCTTAAGATGATGAGGTATATTCAGGGTAAAATACAGTAGTAAATATGCCCAAGATGAGTAGTTTTTATTCCAGAGTAAACAGTCCTTTTTTTTTCATGAGAGTAATTATATTTGATTCTGACAGAAACATGTAGACCACATAGTATTTGTCAGTTTTATAGTCTTTATTGATTCAACCCTTTCCTTGCCACGTTTTGTCAGCCAACAAATATCCTTGCCTCTGTGCCTACAACATTTTCCCACTTTGTAGCTTTCTACTGTTCCCACTTTAATTAAGGCTCATATCACTTCATTTTAGCAATTCATTCATCTTTAGACAATTATTGAGGGCCTGCTCTGTCCCAAGCAGTGTGTTAGTTTGGAGGATAAAAAAATGAACACACAATTCTTGTTTTTGAGGAACCTCTTACCTGTCCGTGGTCAAATCCTTTCAGTCCATATTGCCAGGGAACTCTTAACTGGATTGGAATCACCTAAGTCCCTTGCTCAGAGTCACAGTGGAAAACCTTTGCCAATACTCAAGATCCTCTATCTGCCTTCCTGGGTTTATCTTTAACCATTCTTCTGAATGGTTCCTGTGCGCTAGCTGATCTGGGTTACTTACTGAAGCAATATGGGCTGGATATGCTCTGTTCTTGAGAGTTTACAGTCTTTTTTCTGCATGTCTTTTTTTAAAAAATTAAGTTTATTGATACATTTTAGGAATATAGTGATTACATACCATCATAGGGAATTTGTACCTGTACATAATATATCTTGATTCTTTTTTTCCCATTTGCCTACCCTTCCTTTACCCTCTCTTCCCCTCCTTATTTACAAAAGCTTTGTTTCCATTTTTTCATCTTCTTTTCCCTTCCTTCCTTCCTGTCTCCCTGCTTCCTAGTTCCTCTTCACATTTGCACATTTCCTTCCTATTTCACAGTCTGTTTATGTTTTGGCCCTTATTATACTTTCAGTTTCTAACACCAGAGAAACAATGTGGTATTTACACATGCATCCAATTTATTTTACTTAAGAGTGTGGTCTTCAGGTACATGTGTTTGCCTAAAAATGAGTCAAGTTTATTCTTCTTTATAGCTGGGTAGTACTCCATCATATAAAAAAGCCCCACGTCTTCTTTGTCCATTCATTGGTTGCTGGGCATATGGGCTGTTTCCAAGATTTAACTATTACAAACTATGCTGCTATAAATATGTGTGTGCATATATTATTGTACCAAAATACTTTAAATTCTTTTAAGAAGATACCAAGGAGAATAGCTGAGTTGAAATGGAACTTCTGGTTTTAGTTTTTTAAGGATTTTCCACGCTGATTTCCACAGTAGTTGCACCAGTCTACTTCCACCAACAGTGGAGGAGGGTTCCTTTTCCCCACAGCGTGGCATTTGTTATTGGTTGATTTCTTGATAATAGGCATTCCTGCTGGGGTGAGATGGAATCTCAGCTTTGTTTTAATTTGCATTTTATGAATGACCAATGATGTTGAACATTGTTGAACATTTGTTGAACGTGTTGAACATTTTCTTTATTTGTTGTTTGTATTTCTTCATCTGCGAAGTGTGTATTGATTTTAGAAGCCCATTTTTGGATTGGGGGTAGAAACACAGAAGTCAAGTAATTTGGCCAAGGTTACCCAGAAGGAAAATGACAGAGCTAAGGTTTGAATGACAACCTAGGTTCTGTGTTCTTTGCTCCTATTTTTTCTAAAATCTTATGATTAAGAACTAGGTAGTATCTTGGGAAACATAGATATACCCTATCTCAAAACAAAGCATTCTGGACATGTGATGGCACATGTCTGTAGTCCCAGCAACTTGGGAGGCTGAGGCAGGAGGATTGCTTAATTCCAAGGGTTTGAGGGCAGCCTGGGCAACTTATGGATATGCTGTCTCAGAAACAAGAATAAAAACTTGGTTGTCTTCATCCTTGGCTACTCTCAGCAGTTAGCAGAATGCTTATGATTTAGAAAATGCAAAATAAATATTTGCTAGATAGATGACTCAAATGCATAGATGGATTTCACAGTGTGCAAGTATGAGGTTTTACTTAGCTTTCTGGGGAGTGGTATGAGATGAGAGCATTTGTGATGACTTAGTGGCCTCAGTGGGCTTTTATGTGGCCTGCTTCTTAAAAGGTGGTTTTCTCTATGATTGTACTTAGCTGTCTTCTCACTTTATATATACTTTGCCCAATAATATCTTTCCTCATAGCTCCTGTTACTGCTATGTACTTTGACTCCAAATACATCAGCCACTTTGCATACTCTGCTGGGCACCACTCATTTGGTGTAGCTCTCTAAGTGACCATTTGACTATTCTGTAAGCATTTTAAGAGAATTTTCCTTTCGTGATTTTTTTTGGTCCTGGGAATCAAATTTAGGACCTTGCAATTGCCAGGCAGGCGCTTGTGCCACTGAGCTATATCCCTGGCCCCTCTATAAACATTTTAAACACAGCATGTGTAGTACCAAACTGCTTCCTAATAACTCCATTTGTTCTATGAGAGTGATGTAGCAGCTTCCCATCCTCAAGTAAATTAAGTTTATTCTAAAAATCACCGCACCTTTAACACTTTGGCTTTTTTTTTTTAAAGTATAAAAACAAAAAGATATTAACAAACAGACACAAAGTAGCATAAGAATAGTACAATCAAATCTGAGTTACAGATAAGGTGACAGGGAATCAACAATGGTCGTTGCATTACATATTGACAACTTCTAAGTGTATATTCAGGAAAACAGATATAGACATGCAAAATTGATCAGACAATTAATCATCAACTATTCCTTACAATAAAGTGACCTAAGTCAGTAGTACAACTTCTTTTTAAAGTGTGAAAGCAAAAAGAACTACATCATCAACAAGAGAAAAAGAAAGAAAGAAAAAAAAAAAACGAAAAGCATTAACAAAGAGACACAATGGTGATTTTTAGAATCGCAACACCCTTCTGTCTCTGTCTTGGCTTTCCTGCTGCCATCAAATGAACAAATCTCTGTCGTCACTTGTTTTGCCCTCATGTACTGCTTCAAAACAGACTCAAAGAAATGAGGCCAAGTGAGCACCGCCTGCAGTCTCTGAAGCAGTGAGCCAAAATATACATTTCCTGCTTGTGCACTGATTATCTCAGGCACTGTGTCACAGGGATTGAAAGCTTGCACAGCTAGCAGAAAAGAAATCCTTTTGTACTGTATAGTAAGTACATTATCAGGCATGAACAAATACAAAGGTAAATTTTACTAAATAAATGTTATCCAATCATGCATGCATAGAATAAAAAAAAATTAAGTTTATTTACTTATCTACTTTGTTAGTCTGTGAACCTTTCAGTAACAGAGATGTTAATTTTGTTCCATTTATTTTCTCCACGCCTAGCTTTTTTTCCTCCTGGGCAAATGAAATAATTAAAATTTAAATGGGACAATATATGTGAAGTATTCAGCACAATGGCTGACCTGTAGTAAGTCATAAATAAACTTTTAGTATCAATAGCTAAATAAAAACTTTTTTGTAAGTAATATTTCAAAATGGAAGTTTTTTACTTAACTTTTGCAGAACTAATTTTAAGTAATTTCCATTGTGAGAATGAATCATTAACTAGAATTTGAACTGAGTTTCAAAGTAAAAAAGGCAGTGGTATTATCTTCAAAGAGTTTGTGTCTCCTTGTCTTTTTTTTTTTCACTGATTTCACTCTTAAAAATATAATAGTTCCTCAGCACTTGTCATTCGTTGGCTCCAGGAGGTGTGATGAGTGCTACATGGTGAGTACCTTACAGATTGCCTTGGCTAGAACAGGTGGCGAGTTGAAAAGTTCAGCACTCTTGGAACAGAGCATATTTTGCATTACCAATTATAAACTGATATATATGTTTATGGAAGTTAATGATCTAGCTTTTTGGTGTTAGGTAGACCTGGACATGATTCTGCCTCTTCTACCTCATAGAGCTGTTGCATGTTACATAATGCATATGCATGTGTCTGGCACATAGTTAATGCTATTGATATTAGTAAGAGCTGCTCATATTAGTTGTTACAGTACTGCAAATGCCAGTCTATATTGTTATAATCTGAAGTATTAGTTATCATATGAATTTGGACTAATATGGATGAAACTTATTTCTCACAATTACATTTGAGAAATCTGATGTGTAGCCACTTAATTCAAGTTTGTAAGATTGAGCCTTTAAAAAATTTTAACAATTTTATTAGCACATGTTTGCAGTACGTAATGATTACATTTACCATGGGAGTTGGTACATGTACATAACACATCTTAATTCCTTTTTTATGTCACCTTCCCTCCTCTGTTTCCTCCTTTGGGGGATTTTCTTTAATGCTAATGTTATAAAAGGATTACATGTTAATCTGCTTTTAATATTTTATTATACCTTGGAAGCTTATACAACCAATCTATTTTTTAGGAAAAGGGCTGAGGATATAGCTCAGTGTAATAAGCGCCTGCCTGGGAAGTGCAAGGTCCTGAGTTCAATCCCTAATACCACACACACAAAAAAGAAAGAAACAGCATATTTCTTAGGAAAAAATATTTTGTTTTAGTATTATAGTTAGCCATTTTGTACTTTTTTGGTTTTGGGTCCTGGGAATTGAACTCAGGACCTCATGTTTGTCAGGCGGCAGCATGCTACTGAGCTATGCCCCTGGCCCATGGTTAGCCACTTTGCAAGAAACTATACTATTTGTACTTATAGTTGTTTTAAAGCTGTAGGGCAAGAGGTTAGATCCAAAAGGAACACTTGTAAAATCATTGTTTTGCTTTTTGTTCCTCAATTCAAAAGTAATTCTTGGTAAGAAGTATGTTTTATACATAAAAGTACATATTTTTTAATTTTAAAAGTAAAAGAATGAAAACATATTAACAAACAGCCACTTGCAAAGTAGCACAAGAACAGTACAATAAAAACTGAATTACAGACAAGGTGACAGGGAATTAACAATGGTTGTTGTATTACATATTGATAACTTCAAAGTGCATACTCAGGAAAACAAATATAGACATGCAAGATTGAGCAAACAATTAATCATTAACTGTTCCTTACAATAAAGCGATATGAGTAGTACAACTATGTTAGCCATCTTGCATATACATACATACATACATAATTATCCATTTCTTCCCATAAAAGTACATTTGAATTTACAAATTTTTGAGATTTAGTGAGAAAAGAAAGACTGAGTTTTTTTGGTTTGTTTTTTGTTTTTTTTGAGACAGGGTCTCACTGTGTAGTCTGGCTGGTCCTGAACTCACTATGTAGCCCAGGCTGGCCTCGCACTCACAGCAGTCCTGCCTCAGCCTCCTGAGTGCTGGGATTACAAGCATGTGCCACCACACCAGCCCTTAAAATATTTTTGTGATAGATGAAATTTTTACTGAAGAATTTCTCCCAGGGTTAGAAATTAGACTATTCCTCATAATGAATTTTCTTGCAAATATCTGATAATTGTGCTGTCTGCATTCACAGTTCATGCACGCTGAATCGACTCTGAAGAATGACCTTTTCTTTTTCCTTCAAATACAGGTATAGCCATTCACTCGGCAAATGTTTACTGAGATCCAAGGTGCTGTGCTTAGGGTGGGGGATAAAGGGTTGAAAGAGCCCTGCCCTTGCCCTCATCTTAGTTAACTTACAGCCTGAGCGACTGTTTGGGAGTTTGTTATTCCTGGTTTGTACCTGGCTGTCAGCGTGAGGCGGTGCCGCAGCTCTGTCTCCTCTCTCCCACTGGTGCTCTCGCGGGCCCGATTCCTCAGGTCTTTGCTCCCCTGCAGCTTTTTTATTCCTGGTATGTGGTTCTCCTTACTGTTCCACATGAAATATGTGATTTGATACTTTTTTCCCTTATGAAGTGCATCTCTTCCTTTATTCATCATTGTGATTTGCCTCAGAGAAAAAGACATCGGGCCTGATTACCTCTCCTAGGGGTCTTGATCCTTTGTTTCCTGTCTCTTCTAGGCCCTTCACCTACTATTGCTTTTCTGTTATTTTCAGTTGCTATTTACTAATTCCTTCCCCTAGGGCTATGGACCAACTCATCTTAGTTATATACACTGAGAAATAGGAAATGTATATTATTGAGTGAGTGAATGAATCAGCAGATCTTTAACCTCCGCTTTCCATGCAGCTTCTGCCTGTTACTTTTCCTTATAGCCCTGTTTAGAGGGTGTTCTACATAGACTGTATCAGCTTAACCAGTTCTCATTCATTTTTCAGTTTCTGTTATTTGACATATCACCAGTGTTGAATATTTACTGCCTTAGTTACCAACAGTCTGCCAATTTTTTTTCTTTTTGATTCTTTGTGATTTTCCCTGCATTTGATATGTTGATCACCAGTGCTGACGTCCTAGAGACTTTTACTTGACTGGCTTCCCAGGCCGTATTCTTTCTTGATTCTTCTTTCTCTGACCCTTTTGGTCTCACTCTTACCTTTTCATATTACTTTATTCCTGTATCTTCTTATTTTTCTCCCTCTTGCATCCTCTCTTTGTCTCTGTGTATTACTTCAGCCTTTGCTTCCTTTTAAAATTGCAGATCTTTTATTTCTGTAGCTTATGCAATATCTCCATTTGATGTTTTAGAGGTATGTTAGGTTAAACATGTTCACAACAGGACCACCATTCATGTATGTCTTGGTGCCAGACAGCTCTGATGAGAATTCAGTTGTTCCCACTGGCTTGACCCACCTGTGGTACAAGCATGACTGACCCGTGGGGCAGCTTGTGTTGCTTCTCAGGGGGGTCTTTGATTACACTAATGCAGAGAAAGGTGTTTATTTAGCAGACTAGATGTCATCATTGTACAATTCCTTAAGGAAAACTTACAAATGGTATAAAAAATTATAATACAGGTGCATTTGATATTATTATACAGTGGTATAAAAATTATAATTGTAATGGTATAAAAATACTAATTTGTGGTACAGCGGTTGGAAATGTATGTTATATACACAAGCAGTGGGGCACTTGTAAGATTTCCATCTTCCATTCTCTAAAATTTAGAGAATTATTATTTTTAAATCAAATTTCATTGGTACGTTTTAGATACATAATGATCACATTCATCATAGAGAATTTGTACCTGTACATGATATAACTTGTTTTTTCCCCATTCCTCTAGAGGATTATTGATAAACTATTCACAAATAGAAATCAATTTTTACAAATGAAATAAATACACTTGTTGATTACTGTAATTTTTAAATTAGTATGATTAGTATTAATTTTTATATTTGGGCAAGAATTATTCAAATTCAAGCAGCTAACTAGATTTAGCCCACTGATAGACTTTTTATTAATTTTATTCATTAAAAAAACTAATAAAAGTGATTAGGTCTGTTTGTGCCATCAGTAGTACAAGCTGCCCAATAGGACAGTGATGCATATACCTCTGAGATGTCAAGCCAGTAGGAACGTGTTAAATGACCTAAACAGAACTAGCATAATTTTCTTCCTTTCCAAAGTTTCCCATTCTCATATTCCTTAATAATTTACTTAAACGTCATTACCACCTGTTTCAGTCATCAGTTGATGTATAACAGACTACTCTGTAAGTTTAGTTATGTGCAGCCACAGCCATTTTATTACGCTTATAGATTCTGTGGGGATGAGACTTGGGAATGAGCAGCAGGGATGGTTTGTCTTGCGGAATGTTTGGAACTTCAGCTGGGAAGACTCATGGTGAGGGGCTGGAGTCTGTCTGGAGGCTCTTTCCTCACATGCTTTGTACTGAACTGGGATGAGTTGAAGGCCAGGTTCAGCTAGGATCGTGGATTTGTGTACTGTTACATGGCTGCTGCGTGCTGCCTGGGCTTTCCCACAGCAGACTCAGTTGAACTTCTTCATTCATGGCTCAGAATGCTAAGAGTTTGAGTTTTAGTAAATAATGAGATAGTTGTGTGGGGTCCTGTGACCTAGCCTTGGTTGTCAGGCTAGAATCTTGGTTGAGGTAGTCATGCACCTTCCCAGTTTCAAAGAGAGGGGACGTAAGCCTCACTCCTGATAGGAGTATCAAAACCTTGGTATTATCCTTGTCTTTAATCTCTTTCATCTCTCTGCTTTTATCAGGTACTACACATTTGCTTTTTAAATTTGAGAAGTTCCTTTTTTTCGTTATCATGAATCTAAGTAGGAATTTTATCATCTTTGATTTGAGTTTTCCATGACCCTTTGGTGTGTGACTTTGTTCTTCCTTAGATTTTTCTTTGTCGAAAAGTTCTTACTGCATAGCGGTCTTTGCCAGATTGCTTAGCTTAGGCTGCAGAAGCTGGGCGCACCTGATTTCCTGCTCTGCGCTTGACTTGGCTTGTGCTGCTCCTTTGCACCGACGGGTTTTCTCCCCTTTTTTGCCAGCGGCTCTTGTTTTTGAGGTTTCACATTTCCTTGTCACTTCCTCTGTGAAGTCTATTTAGTGGCATTAGATAATGTTACTTCCTCCTTTGGTCCAGAGGTTGCATCTTAAATCCTCTGCTACTGTCGCTTGTCCCATTGTTAAGTATTCAGTGAACTTTTGTGAAATAATTGAAAACAGGTTACATGGTGATAGAATTTTCCAAAGGTTTGAATAAGTTACTGGGTTTTCTCAAATCTTTATGAAAGTATCAAGGACTTGTTTTGCTTTGGGTGAGTTATACTTAGAGAAGAAGCTCCTAAAAGGGGAATTTATATCCTGTGTTTCAATGTTTTTATTTCACTTAAAGCACATACAGCAGAAGTTTAAAAATGTGTTTAAAACATTATTCTTAAGTGCTAGAAAATTTAGAGAATTGGGCAAGTTTTTAAAACAAGCTTTGATGAGATTAAAGGCTATGAGAATAAAATTGAAATCAGAACAGCATTTTTTTGGTTGTGGCATTTGAAAGCTTTAATTTTGGCTGTGGAATATTTCACATGACAGATTTAATTCCAGCCTGTTTCCTTCTGCTCAGGGACGTGTGATAGTTCACCTTTGGCAGCTGCACTGTGGGAAAGGCCGGGGTCAGCACCGCGTGCAGAAATGGGTCAGTGAGTGTTCAGATGAAAGGGAAAAGATTTTAAAGAGCTTTTATTTATTGTTGGTGTAATAAGACAAAATAATTATAAGCTTGAACCTCTCATCATGTTCTGGCTTCTTCCTTCATCTCTCAAATGCTTTGCCAAATTAACCACATCAACCAATTTGACAGAAAATGGATTGCTATTTAAAATAGTTCTTTTAGTTATTATTCTTAAGAAGCTTCTTCAGAAAGCTTGTCTTCCTAAAGGACATATGTCTTCTTTGTACTTCTGCAAAAATCTTAAATGGCTGCTTGAAGAGAATAGGCAGCATGTTCTGCTTCTGGGAATGATAAAGTACAACCAACTATTTTTCAGCTGAGCTGGAAAAGTTCTATGCTACTTTTGCTTTAAAGGATTATTTCATTACTGTCAGGACAGATAACAAGCTAAGATTTTCTACAAGCAATAAATGACAAGTTGGAGTGCTGCCTATGGCTCTTAAACAATGTAACATTCTTGCATTAAAGAGGAAAGTAATCAGGTAGTGTTTGAAGGCTGTCTAGATCCTCTGCATGGAGATAAGGTTGTTCACTATTTTGATTTTTTTCCTGTGAATAAAACAGAAAGCATAAAGCTTGTGCAAGCCCAGGGACAGCTTTGCCCTCAAATTTGTACTGGAATGTTATCTGAAGTGAGATGGGCCTCTTTGCCAGTTGCCATGGAAACTGATCAGGTTGCTAGTCTTGTCTTTGGGCTATATGGGTGGCTTAGATAAAAGATGACCAACATGTCCAATCCTATTCTTCATGTAAGTATTTTCTTTAAGGATGCAGTTACTTAAGGGAGAATAAGGGGGTATTGTGTCATGTTTCTATTAGGCAACGTTTTGTGCAGCTGAAGTGTATCCTGGCCAAGAACCATTAATGAAATTATCATTCTAGAAGGGCATAATTTCATTGGTTTGTGACTTTTGTCTGTTGGCTTCTGTGCTTATAAATGCAACAGAATAACAAATGTTTAATTTCCATGTACCTGCCTGGTGTTGGAGAGAGGATTGTTCTAGAAATTAAGACATGGCTATTATTTTATCACACCACTGCCAAGTGAGATATAGTTTAAGTGCTGGTGTCAGAGACATAAAAATTAAAAGCATTAGTGAGCAATTACAGCAATTAAATATTCAAATTTTATAGCTATCTAATAGCACATCATCTGAAATGACCAGTCTGTAGCTAAAATTGGGAAGCCTTTCTATTTCTGGTTATCTCTGCAAGTCTGTGCCTTGATAGTTTTTTCTCATTTTTTTAGTGGGGAACTGGTGAAGCTCTGAGCAGTAACTCTGGGGAGCTACTTGGTCTGATGAAAGAATGTTTTTAATTAGTTAACTTTAAAAATTGAGGTGAAATGCACAGTGGTAGAATAGGCATGCTAGACCTATTAATGTTATAGAAGGTTTGTTCCTTTTATTTGTGTATTTTGGTGGTGCTCAGGGGTTGGACCCAGGCCCTTTGCCCTGAGGTGCATCCGCAGCCTTGTTACTTGCTTACTTATGTTGAGACAGAGTCTCACTAAGCTGCACAGGTGAGACTTCCATTCGTGATCCTCCAGCCTCGGCCTCCCAAACTGCTGGGATCACAGTGTGTGCCACCGCACCTGGCTGGTGGTTTCCAATTTTGAGGTCTGAGCCTGACTCAGAAAACAAAATGAGAAGTTGGATGACTGAGGCTTCCTCTTGGGTGCTACAGAATAACATACTTTCTTTCAATATCCAGTAGAGTCTCTTGTATGAAACAAAAATCAAGGGAATGAAATCCTGTGGTTCTGAAAATAGGGATAATTCTCTTTATTTGTTCAAAAATTTACTGAGTACTTACCAAGGGTTAGACATTTTGTCGATCATACAGATGTAGTGGTAAAAGTTTATGTCTCTAAGGAGTTTACAGTCTAGCAGAAAAGGCGTGATCTATTTTTAGATAGTAGTAAGACTTAATGAAAAAGGAAGATAGAAAGTGACAGAAGATGCTCTTTTTGTTAGGGTTGTCTGTCATGGGCTTTCTGGAGAAATGACATTTGAGTGGAGATCTGAACAAATTGAGAAACTGAGCTCCAGGAGGAACAAAAGCCCCAAAGTAGAATCAACTTAGATTATTTGAACAATAGGAGCTTCCTAGTCTTCAGTGTGACTGGGGAAGGAGGCAGGCGCCTGCCATGCAGAACCTTGTAAGCCAGAGCAGAAATTTGGAATTTGTTTTTCTGAATATGTTTTAGTGGGTTTCTCATGAGGGTAGCGACATGGTCCCGTTTACTCCTTAGAATGCAGGGATATAGAAAAAGAGTATAGGGAAGTAAGAGTGCAAACAGGGAGACCAGCTAATGGCCAATGCAAGAATCTAGGCTGAAGATGATAACTTCAACTGTGGTGGTGGAGGTAGTGGAAGTTCTTAGATTCCAAAAATACTATATTTTGAAGGTACAATCAAAAGGACTTGCAAAGGCCCTAAGTTCAATTTCTAGTGCCACCAAAAATTTTATATATATATATATATATATATATATATATATAATTTTAACCATTTTTAAAGTACTGTTCATTGGCATTAAGTACATTCACATGTTATACAACCATCACCATTATCATGCCCAGAACTTTTTCATCATCCCATCAGTATGTAGACAGTGTACAGTAACCCTAACCCTCCTTTCCCCATTATCCTTGGGGGCTGGTAACCACCAATCTGTTTTCTGTCTCTATGGATTCTAGGTACCTCATAGTAATGGAATCATGCAATAAATACTTGTCCTTTGTGATTATTTCACTTAGCAGAAAGTTTTCAAAGTTCATCCATGTTGTAGCATATGTTAGAATTTATTTATTTATATATTGGTTTGATTTTGGTTTTAGCACCTATGTAAGTGGTAGTAATATTTCCTAAGATGGAAAAGACCTCTGAAGGAGAGATTGGGAGTTAAAATCAGCTCTCTTTTATACATGTTAAGTTTTGAATGCCAATAGACCCTTCAGTAAATATATTAAGTCCAGAGCTCTGAGGAGAGGTTGGGGCTGGGATTTAAATTTGGGTGTTACCAGATTATAGTGGCACTTGGGGTCAGGAACCTGAGTAAGAGCACCTGTGAAGGTAGATTAGACTTGAGAAAATGGTCTTTTGACTATTTGTACATTTTAAGGTTGTGGAATACATACATTCTGAGGCTAATCTGAGTTGTTAATATACAAAATGACATTGTTTTTCAGTGTTCTAATTGGTATCACACATCAGCTTCAAGCAGTTGTTTTCATGTTACATTGTGAGGCAATTCACTTATTTTTTTTGGCTTAAAATAGTGGTAAACTTTGTTCTTTTAGAACTTCTACAAGGAATTAAAAAAACTTGTGTTGAGATAAAATGAGTTTTGACTAGAATGATTATTCCCCAAAGCTACACAGAATAAAAATTGTACCATGGTAGGGACAACCTGAAAATTAATAGATGGCAGTCATAATAGGACAGAGGGGGCTTGTTTATGAATGGAGTATTTTAGGAGCAAACACCAGCTGTGCATGACTAAGGGTGGCACCTATCCAGGGGAAGGACATTTGAGCAAAATTTGTGTACTTGTTTTTTTCTTTAACAGTAGAGAGGCTTTTTAGTGAGACTACTGGTCTCTTTTCTTTTTGAAAGGATTAAGTTTCAAAAGAAGGATCAGACCACTTTGCTGGGGGGTGAGGTGGGGGTGGAGAGGATATTGGAACAAGAAAGATGTTAGCAGCAATACTGGAGTAGAACTTTCCCTAGACACTTATTCATATGCATTTGACCAAGTGCTTAAGAGGCAAATCTTACTATTGCTTGGTTTTTTTTCCTCTCTATTTAATGAGAATTGCTCAGCTTGATTAATTCCTAGTTTTGTCTTTACAATAGTCACTCCGTGGAGCTTGTGAATCCCAGTTCTTTGAAAAGTTTCCCCATTACAAGTAATACATGTTTTGAGTATCACATCTTTGCAGAAGTAGTCTGGTAGAAGTTGTTTTTATAGTGAAGAAAAAAAGGGATTGGTTTCATGTTGCTAAAGGATGTTATAATTAATCAAAGAAAAAGGAAAATTTGAGAATCTAGAGAGTCTAGAGGAGGAAATGAAGTCAGAAAAAGATAGACTTGCTTGGAAACAAGTCTTATAAATGGAATTGGAGTAAGCTAACCTCTGCCTCTGATAAAATCCCCTGTGAGGCTACTACTTTTTCTTATAGCCCTCAAGTTAGGGCTCTGACATTTTCATATTTGCCATGGAAAAGATTGTGATAATATAAATGAGACTTTATTTTTCTATGTAATTAGATAGGGAGGATGGAAGCCAGCTGTTCCTTAAGTGGGTGTCTTATGAAGCACTGCAGAAAATGTGCCACAGGCAGCAGTAAATCAAAGACGGCAGAGGGTGTTACTGAGTCTCCTGGAATAGGGACGGGCACATACCTTTCTGGTTTGTCTTAATGACTGTTGCTTTTGGTTTTGGCAGAGTTGGGTAGGTTCCTGTAGCTGATTGCATCACAGAATCTGTGGTTTTATGATTTAGTTTGTGAAACTGGAGAACCCCAGACATTCCTTTAAAGTGTGTTTGTTAATTACCTGCTATATGTCAGACAGTGTGGTAAGAGTTTTGGATAGAATGGTAAAGAAGACAGACAGTCCAAGTTATTTATGTCTGTGCTAAGTGCCAGAAAGGAGGAATTCCTTTGTCAGAAGAACATATAAACAAGGTACTGATCCTAATCTGAGGGTGGAAAGACATCTTCTCCCAGGGAATAATATTAATTATATCTGCCTTCCCATAACCACCATTATGCCTTATGATATCAGAGTCTTACTTTTACATGGTAATAACTGCTATTGTCCCAGTTCTTTTTATGTATTTTTTATTCATCCTCAGTGGACCCCCTTGTCATTGGAATGAACGTTTTGCAGAGCGAGGACTTTTGTGTCGGAAAATTCCAAGCGTAAAGGAGTATGTATGGGACTCGGGTGTGAAGAAGACCAATGCATTGGCGGTCAGTGAGGGGAAGCCGTGGAGATTCTGCGAAGAATTTTGGAATTTGGAGTTTACCCTAAAGGCGATGGGATCAGATTTGCCTAAAAATTATTTTGCTGTTGAATAGAGGGTGGTGGTGTGGCTGTTACGAGGATACAGGAGACTGGTGCAGGCTATTGATATTAACGAGGGGCCATGGCGGTGTCTTGGACGGGGATGTTGGCACTGGAAATGGAACTGGAGGTAAAATAGGTGGGTCATGCGTATGATTGGAAGGAAAGAGAGAGAAAGAGTCAAGGATGATCTCCAGTCCAGGTTCACTGACTACAACTGAGTTGAGGGTCAGTAAAATATTTTTATCAATGCATTTGAAAAATAATATGCATAATTTCAAGCTCAATATACAGAACCTACCTGGCTTATGAAAATTTACAAATATGTTGAACTTTTTGAGTCATCTTTTGGACAAGATAGAAAAGCAAACCTAGAATCCCAGCATGTGGGAGGCTGAGGCAGGAACTTTGCTGCAAGTTTGAGGGTAGCCTGGGTTGCATTGTGAGTTCAGGACAAGTGTAATTCTACATGGTTAGACCCTGGCTCAACAAAACAAAATGAAGCAAAACAAAACAAAAGATAGAAAGCAACATACTTTTCAGCATATACTGTTTTACTTACTAATAAGTGATCTGTATTTTGCTTAAGCTATGCTAATTGTTATGATTGAGTGGAGTTATAAAAGGTTTTTAAAAATAGCTTTATGGAATATAATTCATATATTACACATTTCACCTTTTTGAGTGGTATAATTCCATGGCTTTTAGTATTTTACCTCCAGCACCATCAGTCTTAGAGCATTTTCATTGCCCTCCAAAGAAGCCCCACCTCCCTTAGCTGTGAGCCCTCTGTTTCCCCATGTACCCCCACCATAGGCAGCCACTAATTACTTTCTCTCTTTATACGTTTGCCTATTTTAGACATTTCATATACATGGGGTTTTATTAGGTTGGGCTGCTGAAACAAATTGCCATAGACTGGGTGGTTTAGATAGCAAAATCTTTATTTGTTAGCAGTTTTGGAGGCTGGGAAGTCCAAGACTAAGGGACTGGGAGTCCAGCGTCTGGGTAGGAGCCTGTGTGTACACTGCTGTCTTGTGCTGTGATGCGATGGGAAGGGGGAGCCAGCTCTCTGGGGCTCCTTTTACAAGGTCTCTAGTCCTACTTGCGAGGCTGCCATCTTCATGGCCTAACTTTTCTGAAAGGCTCCTCCTCCTACCACAACTGCGTTCACACTGGGGGTTAAGATTCTAACAGAAGAATTGAGGAGAGACACCTTTCAGTCTACCATAAGAATCATATAATATGTTTTTTTTTATCTTTTTCAGTTTCCGTAATGCTTTCAAGGTTTGTCCATGGTATAGTAGTCTCTCCTTATCCTCACGTGATGTTACAAGGCCCTTGACTGGGGTGCCATAAACTGTAGATAGTCTGAAATCCTATCATTTAATGACTTTCCCACCTTAACTAAGCACTTACCATATGGTTGTTATAGATTTTATAGTTTGAAATATCATAGCAAACCTAGCTTTTTCTTTTTCCTTCACAATTTCAAGGATAAATGATTTATTCTTATTATAGATCTTAGCAACTCTATCATGAATTTCTTTCCTTTCCTTATGTCAAGAACTTTAGCTATTTCATCTAACGGAAGCACTTGGTAGCTTTTTTGGCATATGTGAATTTCCGGTGTCACTGTTCTTGTGCTTCGAGGTCATTGTTAAGTAAAATAAAAGTTATTTGAACATCTGCACTGTGATGCAGCTATAATTAATCGAATAACCATGATGATGACCAAGTAACTAGGTTGGGTGGGTAGCATGGATATGCTGGACAGAGTGATGCCTTAAAGTCCCAGGGGAGTAGGTGGGTGGTAGAATAGGATGACGTGAGATCTCATCATGCTATTTTGACAGTGTGCAAAATGGACTATTTCAGAATTTTCCATTTAATATTTTTGGATTGTAGTTGACCATGGGTAATTGAAACTACAGAAAGTGAAGTCACAGAATGGGAGGACTACTGTGTATTTTTTGTATTGCTATCTGTTGTATGGATATACCACATACTATGTATTAATTTCCTCAATTGACATGTGGGTTGTTCCCACTTTTTGGCAATTGTGGGTAATACTGCTATGAAAATTGGTATACAGTTGTTTGTGTGGACATGTATTTTGGTTCTCTTCCCAGCAGAACTGCTGGGTCATACAGAAACTATGCTTAATTGTTTGAGAAATTGCCAAACATTTCTAATGTGGCTGCACCATTTATATTCCAGTAGCAGAATATGAAGATTTCAGTTTCTCCATCTCATCAGTAAAATTTTTATTAGATTGTGGTCATCCTTTTGGGTATGAAGTAGTATCTCATGGCTTTGCAGTACCCAGATGTTTTTACTGAACTAAAATGAAATGAAGTTAAGCTAACAAATTTACTGGCTGACATAGAAGTTTAGAAGTCATTTTAGTCATAAGAGTAGAGATGAATTGGTACGTACATGTGTGTAGACATTTTATAAGGCTTTATATTGTCTATATGATTCTCATTTAGCAACTAATAGTTAATATGTTTTATTTTATGTTTTTATCTTTGTTAGTACTTGTTTGCAGTATGTTTACTTTTCCTATGTGGTGTTGATATATATATATATATATATATATATATATATACATACATAAACCATCTTAATTCTTCTTTCATCCCCTTTCCTCACCCCTCCTTCCATCTCTTGATCCTCTTCCCATCTCTTGATCCCCTTCCCATTTGAGAAAACTTTGTCTCCCTGTGTATTTTTTATTTTGCTCTTTATTTTAATTTGGATTTTTGAGAAACCATGCTATATTTAAGCTTGTGTTTCTGATTTATTGCACTTAAAATTGTGGTCTCAAAATGCATCTATTTTCTTACAAATGACTTAAGTGTACCCTTTATGGCAGAGTAGTACGCCACTGTGTGCAATGCTACATTTTCTTTATCCATTCATTTGTTAATGGACATATAGGCTGCTTCCAAGATTCAACTATTATGAATTGTGCTGCTATAAACATGGATAGGCATATATCACTCCAGTATGATGTCTAATTTTTACTGGAAGACATTCGAAGGGAAATAACTGGGTTAAATGAAATTTCTATTTTAGTTTTTTGCAGAATCTCCATACTGATTTCCATAGTGACTTACTAGTTTACATTCCCATCAATTATGTAGAAGTGTTCCTTTTTCCCTACAGCCTCTCCAGCATTTATTATTGGATTTTTTCATGATGACCATTGTTTCTAGGGTAAGATGGAAATTCAGTGTTGTTTTCATTTGCATTTCTGTAATGGCCAGTGATGTTGAACATTTCTTCATGTATTTATTGGCAATTTGTACTTCTGTGAAGTATCTATTCACTTCAGTTTCCCAGTCTTTGATTTATGTCTTTTATTTAGGGGTTTCTACTTTTCTAAGTTCTTTATATATCCTAGATATTAGTCCTCTGTCTGAGGAATAGTTGATAAAACTTTTTCATATTATGTAGGTTGATTTTTCACTCTACTGGTTGTTTCTTTTGCTGCTCAGAAACTTTTTAAATTTGATATAATTCTATGATTCTTGGTGCTATTTCTTATGCATCTGGGTTCTGTTCAGAATGTCCTTGACATATCTATAACTTCAAGAGTTTTACATATTTTATCTGCCAAAAGGTTATGTTCTTGTTTTATCAGTTAGTACTTTGATCCATTTTGATTTTAGTTTTAAGTATATGGTGGATACATATTACATATAAAGGGGTTTGAATTTTGTCCTGTGGTCACTGGGATACCTTAGAAAGTTTTGTACTAGTGAACAATTCGTTATACAAATCTCTGCTTTTCAAAAATAAAATTTGTAGTGTTGTTGAAGAACAAAGCTGTTGTAATACCCAGGGTGAAAGTTGAATTATTAACTAAAATTGGTTTTAATATAGGGTTTATGACTTCATCTGATAAGAAGTCTGGAAGTTACAGAGTTGCTTTAAAAGCAGGCCAAGTATATCAGGACTCAGAAGTGGCATTTCTCATTTCCCTTTGTTTAATCCTTCTAGTTGCAAGATGGCTACTTCCGTCGTAAAGAGGAAAACGAAAGGCATGTATAAAATTTGTCTTTGTTTTTTGCTAGGGAAGAAAACTTTCTCTGATGAGGATTGGATTCCATGACGAGGTTCTAGCTATAAGGGAGGCTGGGCAAGTGTGGAATTTTTATGGTGGAGGCGAACTGTGTGTGTGAAAAGGAGGGAGGGGATAGTGCTTAGTGTTGTGTAGCAATCAATAGTAACCACAGAGGATGATGTCCTCTGGTTAGTAGTAAAAAGGTCAAGGAAGATATTGCCTGAAGAAATAGATTAGAAGGGAAAGAGGTCTTGAAGATGACTTCCAGGTTTTGCTGGTGAATGAAAAGATGGTAATGCCATTTATCAAAATGAATTTCCTAGTCTAAAGTTGAATGGTAGGCTTACTCTCTCAGTTGAATCACTTGCTCCCTTACTTGATCCCTGAGACTTTATAATTCCACTTTCCAATGACCAGCTGTAATGGAAAATGGAGGAGGCAATTGAAGATAGCACAGTGGCTTTTAAATGCTACTCCGAGGATCAGTGCCAGCTTGCTGCACAGGAGTCACTTGGGAGCTTATGGAAGATATCAGAATCTCTGGAAATTGTTATTTTTAGGTCTGGAATTTGACCATCAGTTTTGCTGACAAGCTTCCCAGGTAGTTCTGACCCACAGCTAGCTATGTTTGGGTGTTTTTGGTAGAACAAGCACAGACTTTGAATACGGGCAAACCTGAATTTGCATCCCAACTCTTCATGTACTAGCTGTATGAATTTGGGCAGGGTACTTGACCTTGCAGAGCTCAGATTCCTCATCTGTGGAATGTGTACTAATACAAATAACAGCTGTGGTACGGAGCTTTTGTGAAGTGTAGAGACATTGTATATGTAACAGTGCTGTGTAAGGTCTGGCTCTTGTAGTAAGGATAAGTAACTGCCTGGTGTATGTGTTACCTTGTAGTTTGTATCATGCATTTGATTTAGCACAGAAACACAGATTTCTGTACAACTACAACAAAACAACAAAAAACAAGAAACAAAATTATAAATTGCTTCTCTTGTTCCTTAGTATCTGTTGTAATCAATAGCTGATTTGCCCCAGACAAATATCTAGGCGTGAGCAGATGACTCTATTTTCTTACTACATTATCGGCTATGTGTGTCTGTGTAATCTATATAAGTAAATAACTTAAAAATTGGCTAATATACCAAAAACTCTAAACCTAATTCCTGAATAGAGGCTATTTTTTACTGAATTTGTTACTGGTGTTTTAGGGGAAAAGCCCTATCTCAAGAAGTCCCCAAAGACCAGGCTTGGGCCACCCATCCCAAACACGATCAAGGGACAGAGGACGAGTGCAGGGTAGGAAAGGAGCTTTAATCAGCATAGCCATGCTGGGTAGGACAAATGAAGAGGATCAGCCTCTGTCTTCTAGGCACCGACAGAGCTCTGAGGTCTTATAGAAAAGGGAAACAAAGGTAAGGACTAGGGAGTTTACATAGCTGGCAAAGTGGGTGGTGTTGGTCAGGCTCTGGTCTGGCAGATCATTATCTTAAGACTGGTTCTGGGAGGTAGCTCTGATGTCCTAATGGTTTTATAATAGGAGACTGTCTGAGGGAGTTCCCCAGGAGATGGGGTCCTCGACTCACCACTCGTAGCCCCCATGCCTACAGGATACTTGGAGGGTCACTGACTTCCATCACAGAAAAAGGGTTGTCAACATGCATTAGAGAGAATTATGAAGAGATTTATTAGGCAGATTTTTAAAAGTACACCCAAGAGAGAGGCACATTATGGTCTAGGGTTGAAGGTTATGTACTCTTGGATGTATCCTCAAGATGGTTGATCTAGGATGCGTATTTTTATTGTCTGTAAGGCTGTCTGTTTGGTGGGCTGGTTAGAATGCAAGCAGTTTGCATGGATTTGAAGTTTAGAGATTTGCTGGCCACTTGTTAATGTTGTCCCTTGAGAATGGAGGTCTATGGGAGGAAGGGCAATTTATATAGGTCAGTAGCCCAGGATCCAAGGGTCAATTTACAGGCCTATTACTGTATGTTTTCAAGACCCTTAGGAATTGTTTTTGAGTTTCCTAGAAGGAAAGAAGGCATTATAAACTTGAGTAACTTTTGTATCTGAAGCTACAATTTTTCTTAGAAGTACAGTTTTATTTTATTATTTTTATTTTAAAAATTAAAAAAAAACTAACAAAACAACAGTGAAGACAAAATCAAAACAACACAAAAGCAACATAAATGATACATGACCTCAAAACAAAATGATAGGAATTAACAATGGTTGCTACCTTACATACTGTTACCTTCAATGAAGTTGCTAAGTCTACTAGACATAAGAATGTAAGATTGTTAAACAATCAAAGACAGTGACAAGTAATAAAAAAAAAAAATTGGAAATGATGCAGAGCTTGACCATACAAAATGGTAGAAGTTCCACAATGGTTCATATACTGCATATTGTTGTTTTCAGATCAGTCATTCTGATTACCAGATTCAAGATGCAAAACTGGTCAAGAAAAGAGAAAGTTTTAGGCATTGACTGTTGCTTTCAATAAATCACAGACACCAGCAATACACCTCTTCAAGCTATCCTTGTATATACACGTAAACTTTGTTTTTCATTTTAAAGAGAAAAGAAAAACCAAAATAACAAAAGCAAATACATAAACAAAAGAGCATAGAGAACAAGAAAAATGATACAGAATTTTAAAACATGGTGATAGGATATTAACAATGGTTGTTATACTACAAAAGTACAGTTTTAAAAAATTATGATTTTCCCTTCTTTCTTTCTACCAACCTTTAATTTTCTATCTTCCCTCAGCAATCTTCTTCCCATGAGATGATTGCTCCTGCTTGGGGTTGGGGAAGGGATGACATCACTATGGGGTGGTCTGGAGGGCTCTGCTTTTCTGGACTCTGAGGTGAGTGCAGGTTTAGGGCAATGATGGAGGACTTCTAGACATCGCTCCAGGTGGGTGAGGAGTAGGAGTGCACTTTGACAGGTGGTGAATGTCTCAGCAAGTCTTGCATCAGTCTTGAAAGGGAATGACACAGGTTAGGTAAATTGAGGGTAATCTTGTATTACTACATTTTAGACAGGAACTTCTTAAATGATTAATATGCTATATGTAGAACTGAGCAGGGATCTGACCTAAAGTTTTAAGGTGGGAAGGAGGACAGATACGAAATGAAGGCAGAGAGTCCCAGCTGTGTTGTGTTTTAGTTACCTGTTGGATGTTTGCAGGCCTAGCCTCTATAGGTCTGTCTGTCTTGTAATCTTATATAAAACCTTAAACTAAATGTGAGTTTTGCTCATAAACAAACAGATAATATCAATTCTGATAAAATAAGTACACATGTAGGGTAATTTTATTCTCAAAGTTTATGTTATAGTTGCCTGACATGTGCTACATATATCTATTAGCTATTCTTTGGGTTTCACAAATTTGGACTGCTTTATAATCTTGAGAAAAATTCTATAAAATACATCTCTCGCTTTTTTTTGGTTTGAAAATGTCCTCCTCCTCCTCTTGTATTTTTAAGCAGACTATGACCTTAATCTTTATTTTACAGGTAAGAAAACAGAGGCTTATTAAGGGCAGTAACTTCTGTAATCACCCATCTCTTAAGTCAAATACTAGCTTGCTTCTTTATGCATTCTATTATGCCTTTAATGTAGTATTTAAAAAAAATCCCTAAAATAGTATTCACTTATGTGATTTATATGGTATTAAGCAACAGTGAGTTTTTCATTGATCAAATTTTTTTACCAATTGGTAAGATAATTAACTGTTTATGAACTTTGAGTTAGATGTTAATATTTTTAAAAAGGTCTGTTATTTTCCTTTAAAGGTTTGCATCATACTTGGACATAGCTTGCATATTGCAATAGTGATTTAAATGAAACTACATAATTATATTTTACCTAGGCTTAGATAATATTTTATAGCATCATTTTGGAAGTAATAATTATAGTGTTGCCTTAAGAGTTTTTAAATAGTTTTTGTACTTTATTTTTAACTTGGTAATAGCTACATAGTTACATATACTTGAGTGTGATACAATTGTTTATTTCACTGGTTCATTCTAGAAGTGGTCTGTGATTACATAGCTTATTGAAATTCTCAGGGTTCATACTTTTTACAAAAATGAAAAGCACTTGTGTTTGCTAATTGAAAACCACTAATGTTTTTTTTTTTTTTTTTTTTTTTTTTGCGGTACTGGGGATCGAACTCAGGACCCTGCGCTTGCTAGGCAAGCACTTATTCCACTGAGCTATATCCCCAGCCCCCCACTAATGCATTAATAGTATTGATTTGAGATACATGAATACAGCTCTGTGTTATCTTTTATAAGAATAATTCAGTATACTGAATAAGGAACTTAGCATTGAATATTGAAATGAAAGATACAGGTTTTCAACATTAAGTATATGTTGTAGGTAAAACAATTTTAAACTAAATCCTAAAACCAGTCTTTTAGTAGGAATTTTTCTTTACGTGCTCTTCCTACTCTACATGGACATAGATTCACACATTGTACTCCCCTAAAACAA
>PVLD010014742.1:0-51162 GCA_004027595.1 Dinomys branickii | reverse complement strand
TCTGTAACCGCGCTTGCAAAAACCCCTCCTCCCTTTGTTCTAAAGCATATAAGCCCTGCTCGGGCCCAACTCGGGGCTCTCTGTTCCTATGTGTTCAGTGAGCCCCACGCATGCCTGGATAATAAAGACCCCTTGCGAATTGCATGAGTGAGTGTCTGTTGGTGTCTTCCTACACGCGGCGGGCACCTGCACCCCCACAATGATGCTTTCAGGAAATCCTATCAACAATCATTACTCTTAGTGATATAAAAATAAGACTCACTGACAAGTACTAGAAGTCTCAAGTTACAGTAAGCCTATTTCTACTCACTGATTTAACAATGTCATAAAATACCCAGGTTCTTTTCACTATTGCTTACCAAGTAATTTCATCGGTGGTTTCATTTTCATGCAACAAAAAATGCTACATTTTGAAAAGTATACTTTAAAATGGTAAAGGGAATGAAAGGAATGATTCCATGAAGACTTGGAACATTTCTTCCTTAGGCCTCACTTAGCGTGTACTTCTTGTTCCTATTAAAATCTCAGGCCCTGACGGGCTGACTAGCCTCTGTGATTGGGCTAGTTAAATCAGGGCTCCTCTGGGCCAGCCTCTCCTGCAGCACATGGGAGTAGGAGGATATCTTAAAGACATTTGTACCATATTCAGAAAAGAAGGGGATTTGTAGTAAAATTGTTTTGAGATGCACTTACAAGGTCTTCTCTGAAACAATGTATAGGCTGTGCTACTGATTCACATAGCAGAGAATGCTGGTCCCTGGGAAATTTTGGAGGAGAGAATGATAACCACATCCAAGAAGGCAAATATAAAACTGGCTAAGCTTTAGCAAGAGGAAATAAATGGGCGTGGAACTTTAAGAACAAGCCTATGTGCATAGATTTTAGGTGAATCTCTAATTATGAAGTATTTCACCCAAGTAGTGTGTGAAAAGGCATTAAAAAATTGATAATTGTATGTGTCCACACACACACACACACACACACACACACATACAGTGTCCCACTAGACTGACTAGATAAATCCTTGGCTATTAAAACAGTACTATTGGCTATTAAAATGTACTTATGATCAAGTCATCATTAATGACAGAATTTTGAGAATACTGCATGTGTACAATTTGTAACAATTTGAGTAAATATATTAGTTTGAATGATACAATCTGTTGTGTACATGTGAAAGTGAAAGTATGCTTTACATGAATAAATATGGACTATTTTTTGCCTATATAAATGACTTAAATCCAGGGAACTAGGCTTGGATTTCTTTTTCTGTAACTCATTTCTCTCTATTGGGGGAGAAAATCTTTTTTGCGTTGTGTAGTTAAATGGTGCTGCCAAACCATGAGAACAACACCTGCCAGTGATGTTTTTCTCTGCATGGAATAATGTAGATTATAAATTATGGATTGTTAATTAAAAATCCCGAGGATGACCAAAGGAGACAATGATACAGGGAAAACCACAGTGTAACTGGTAAGCAAAATATCTTCTCACAGTAGCAGACAAGTAACATTTTAAACATATTCCTACCTAAATAGAGAAAAGGCGTCGTAGAGTTTACTGTTTTAGTTCACTTAGAATAGTAAAATATATTGCGGTATGTTGCTTTATAATTTTCAAGGTAAGCATTTAAGTTTCACTGGCTTAAATTTGGTACAGTTATACTGAAATGAAAATAACAGTTAGCTTTTGAAGGCTCAGTGTCTTTGGAAAATGTCTAATGTGGACGAATTATTGCATACCCACTACAGAATTCCTGTGGGCATCTGAGAAAAATAGGCCTTTATTAAAATTCAGGCTCTTTTTATGACCTAATACTTTTAAAACCAATCACTTGTGAGATATCTGAGTCCAGATCACTCATGCGAATTTTGTTGTCACTGTTGGGACTTTTATTTATTAATACTTGTCTGTGGCACTTAGTGAATGCAGGTGTCGTGGGGCACTGGGACACACACACTACGCATCTTAATTAATGTTTTCAGCCTCTTCTTTCCTCTGCTTCCTCCCTGCCTCATCCCTTGGTCCCCTCAGGTGAAGTAAATCAGATGCACAAAATTAAATGTCATGACACTTCTCTTATAGGCGAAACCTAAAATATAAAGAATCTATAAAACAAAATCAAAGATATTAGAAAATACGGAGATCATCTTTAACATGATTAACTAGAAGTGTTTATACATAAAAAGTGGTCTCTGCATTCAAACTAGATAATTTTACTCCCCCTTTTGTCAATTAGATTAGAATAGTGTGTTCAGGGTCCCATTAGACCCAGCTATTCCACTTCTGGGTGTCTTCCCAGATGAATTATAAACATCCTACCACAGTGATATATATGCACCCATGTTTATAGCAGAACAATTTGTAACAGCTAAATCTTTGGAAGAAACCAAAGGCCTATCAACCAAGGACTGGACAAAAAATTATTTTATATAATGGAGTACTACTGAGCCATAAAGAAGGATACATGTGAAACTTTTTTAGGTAAATGGATGAAACTTGAGAAATACTCCTAAGTGAAATAAATCAGACCTGCATGTGTAAACATTATACTGTCACATTAGTGTGAGAGACTGAATGGATAAATAAGATCCAAATGTACAGTAGACACTGTGAGTTGAAACTGCTCAAAAGAAAAGAGAAACTGTGGTGGGGGAAATAGAAGAGAAAGGAAGGGAGAAGAAAAATTTATATACCCAAGATATTTAAGATAGTTATACAGCTGGTTCACTTAGTCCATTGAAAAGAGATCTGTGCCAATGTTGTTTGGATAGTACTTCATGTCTATATCTTATATTCCGAGTAACTACCATGAAGAAGACTATACACAATGCATTAATTACTGTTACCCTGCTAGTGGTCCATTGTGAAGATCTATTTTATTTTTTTTTTCTAGTGTCTCAAATGATAACATCTTCCTACCAAAATCTTGTTCATGAAAATAAGAAGTTTGTTTTCTCACTATTCCTTGTCTCTATCTCTACGTTCACATCCTACTCATTTAGATTCTGTGTGGGTTTTGTGCGTCTTCTGTGATTCTGCTTTATATACTCATTATTTTTCTGATTTAGAAGCACAAACACATTCTAGCAAGAAACCTAGAGAAGAAATCTTAACGCTCTCTCACATGGGCAAATACTAATCCTGTCACATTCTAGCTATGGTGAAATTTACATTCCACCCCTTCATTCATGCAATGGGCAGTGTTCATCATTATACCGAGGGTGCAGTTTCTCTCAGAAGACTGATGAGGATTTTCAGGATTTATTCTCTTTGTAAGATACCTAGGATGTGAAGAAGACAGTTTTCTCCTCTGGAGACAATAAGAATGCATGCAAGTTGGTCTACAGCCTTATAATACCTATGTCTGGTAATGCGGACTATAAATCCTTCCTTCTCACTGTGTTAAATTTTGTTTTCATTTTACTTGTTTTATAAATTGGCCAATGTATTCTTCAAGCAAATTCCCTAGGTCTGAATCAGTTATTTGATATGTAGCCAAAATATTAAAGTGATAATGGCAATCAACGTTAGTGCACTAGAAAGAAAGTGATGATTTCAGCTGCCAAGCTGAGGGATGAATGCTTTAAAATCCAGGTTCAAAGTAGAGAATTGGGTTGTAACTATTCAATAGGATTTATGATTTACAGCATTATGCAAACCATTCTTACCGTCACATCTGTAGTTACATTAATTGATCTAATTTTTAGCAGATTTCCATAAAAGTCTGTTATGTGTCACTATTGTAATTTCCACAAGTCCTTTGAGTTTTCACTAAGTCAACTGTTTCTGAATAAACAACTTCATTATAAATCAATACTGAGTAGGTATGGTTCTTGTAAGAATTTATCATTTCTGTTTTCCTAACCCATGTTCTACCACCTTCTGGAGAAAGCAGTTTCTCTGTTATGCATATAGGTAGCATTTTTTCTGATTTACACTGATTAGACATTATATCTTTTTATTTGAAAGAAAGTAGTACAAAAAAGAACAATAGCAAAATACAAACGCAAAGCAAGGGCATTAAAAATGATACCAGGTTTCAAACCAAATGATGGGGATTAGCAGTGGTTGTTATATTACATGTTGTTATCTTCAGTGAATTTGCTCAGATTACCAGATATAAGAATAGAAGACTGATCAAATCATTAAAGAAAATAAGAAAATAATAGTTTAAAAGAACATTAGAGACAATACATAGTGTCACTAGGCAGGAATGTAGGAATTCACCAATGGTTGTTATACTGCAAATTGTCCTCACATAAATTGCTCAGATTACCAGATATCATGTCTGCTCTTCGCTGAGACATTCAGTGTTCTGAAGCTTGAGGGAATCTTTCCTCGGATGTGTGAATTCCAGTCCCAAATATAACTCCTGTTTAGTGTTAGTCCTTGTAAAATATCACTCGGATAGGGCCACATGCAGACTCAGGACTTCTGTCTGTGGTATGTGAAAACTAAGTTCTGGCCAATATTAAAGTAATGTCCTCAGGTCCTTAGTGTGATTGCTAATAAAAAACTTATTTGGCTTCTAGTAGAAAGTTATTCATAAAATTACCTGACTTAAATTCCCACAGACATGCTTGTTCCTGCTTCAGCAAAAGAAGTAAAGCAGTATGCCTTACCAAATCTATGTAAATTTGGTATAAAACTCTCAGCAATTTGTGGATTGCATAACTATATTATTGCTTATTCTTGTGCATTTGAGGGTATTGTTGAAACAGTTTTCATATGAATCATAAATTGGACAGTCAGTATGACAAGTAAATAAGAAAAAAATAGTTAATGCTGGCCTGATGTTAAGAAAAGTTTTTTGAACATTATTGTCCTATATATGAGGCTACTTAAATGACCAACCAAAGATACATTAATGAAAAGTATTATACTGTATTCTGAGAAAATCTAAATTTCTTCCATCCAGGAAATTTTCCAAGAGTATGTTAATGTGATTCTGCCCTGAAAATAAGATTAATTACATTGGAAATAATCCTACAGAAAGTCAAACAGAGTTGGCTGAGATCCACAATCCTAGCGCTTGAGAATTTGGGAGGCTGAGGCATAAGGATTCTGAATTTAAGGTCATGTAAAACTGCATAATGAGAACCTATCTCAAAAGAGAAGTTAAATATTTAGAATTTATTAGAGTTAGCAGTTCCTTGGTTACAAAGAAAAGTCTATCACCTGAGGCCTGAGGCATTTGCAGTTTGGCTTCTTGGGCATGGAAATTCCCAAGGTGTCCTGAGTAGTGAGGACTGGTTGCACCCTCAGCATAAGGTGGCAAACAGAAAGTATGAGAATGTCAAGAGTAGCAAGATGTACTAAAGCTTGACCCTGATATTGAGGTTCAGAAAATAAGTAATTTCTCAATATTTTGCTTCTGTTTCTAAATAACTAAATACAAATAAATAATGAAGTAAACATTTCAAAATCAGCACACTTTTAAATAATATACTAATACATTAATACTATATTAGGATAATCCTAGAAGATGAGAAATTAAGCTGAGTGTCACACATGTGGCATGGAGTGGTGCATGAGTGCAGTGCTCTTTCCCCCCGGCCGCAGTGCTCCGTGACCTCTGGTCCTCGGCGTGAATAGCAGTAACCAGTGCTAGAGTGCATTGCAGCCCCCTGGGGGAGCCGGCGGGCTCGGGAAGCAGAGAGGCATCAGAAGTTCTTCAAAATGGGAAATCACTCAATGTGTTTTAAAATTGGACATTCAAATGTGCTACGCCCCAATTTGTAAGAACAGAAGTAGGAAACTCGTGTAATGGGTTGAAGGATGGTTTCCCGATTTATCCTTGATGTATAATTAGGTATTTTGTTCTCACTTTAGCTACATAAAGAGGCAGAGGTGAGGGAGGGCAGGGAAATGAGCAGGTAGCACTTCTCTCCTCTGCTCCCAAAGTGGTAGCAACAACCTGCAGCACAGGGAGTTCAGCTCCTTTATGGAGAAGTGTAATTTCACACTACGAGCGAGAGAAGCTGCGACTGATCAAGGCTAACACGCCAAGAAGCTACACGAATGCGTAAGAGATGAAGGGGGCAAAATTAAATGTCTGCAAAGGTTAGAAAATTCCAGGCTGCTAATAGATAAAAAGTAACATATTACCATACCTCATAATGGTCATGTTTGATCATAAAAGATGGCTCCGTTAGCCCATAAACTACTTTTATTACAAGATTTCAGGGAAGAATTCTTAAAACATTTCACCTGATTTTAACTGTTTCTATGCACAGCAATGTCAAAATCCATCAACATAAGAGAACAAGGTTGCAGATTCTCTAAGTAGGAAAAATGAAACTTTTCCCAGTAAAACAATCTTAAGGATTTCTGCAAAATAAAACAGACAAATCATTTCCTCCAAAAACAAAGAAACTAATATTCTGTGTGTCTATGAGAATATTATGCTATTTTAATTTGTTCATTTATGAGACGTATTTTAGATATAGCCACATAAAATTTTGAATTATATTATTTGAATGTCTATTTTCACTGTGATCTTTTTCACTAAAATTGAATTTAACTGTTTCATAAAACAGAGCAAAGTGAAGCAAAACCTTTCATGCTGTTACATGACCTAGCACAGGTGGGTATGATTAGCTTCTACTTTGGGCTTTGTGTATCTGTGTCTCCATAAGCATAGCTGATTTACCTCTGTGCAATGTTATAAGAGCAAAGAGGTGGGTTTCTGTTGATTTGGATTCCCTTACCACTTATGAATACTAGAAGGAAGTGTAACACAGTGCCTGACAGTGTGTCCCCAACAATAAGCCTTCTGCTGTATTTAAACAAATTAACACAGCTTCTTCATTGAAGAGAGACAGCGGCACTGATGTTCATCAGGAGTTGTCATTCACTCTAGGTCACAGTTAGAATTTTTCTCTCTTTCTGAACTCCGTTTACTAGAAAGAATGTAATGAAAGGATAACAAAGATAACAGAATGCTTATTAAATTTGAAACATCCCTTTCAGTAGTCACTTTTCCACTCATGAGGATGCATACTGAACTATGTATGTGTGTGTTTAAAATTTAAATACTCAATTCGTAGGTATTCAATAAAATGTATGCTTGTTAAACGTTCCAAGGAATTGTATCTTTGTAATCTGTCATTCTATCTATAATGACAGGTCCCAAGAACGAGGTGCTCACAGGTGTAAAGAAAAGTAAGAGAGACAAGAAAAATGAGACAAAGGTCCAGGATCAGGGGGCTTAGAGCCCCTTGGATTGCAGCCGCAATCACCAATCTCAGTCACGTTGTATTGAGCCAGAACCAAAGGCATAGCCCCTGCAAATGTGCAGATACCAAACATTTTAGTAATTATAGCTTATCCTTCCCCAGTTCTGCCTCCCACACTGCTGACAACAATCCCCAGGTGAACTTCCCACACCCAGCACCACACTCACGCAGTTCAGCTGGGAATTATAAGTTGACCACCAGTTGTCGATCCACCTCTAGTCAACTTGATAATCATACATATTTCCTTCATCAATGGATTCTTCTCTCCAGGTGAAAGGTTTCAGTTCATTTTAATAAAAAAACACTGTGTCCTCAGTGCTTTCTAATCAAAGAATGTCCTTCTCCACAGTAATCAAGAAAGATAACTGACTATAGTTGAAAACTCCATAGAACTTTGATCCTTGAAATGGTGTGTTATTTGCATTTTTACAGAAGAGAAATAAGTTCAATGATTATCTAGCTTTCTAAAAGATGGAAAATCAAGCTTTTAAAAATATCCTTCATTAAAAGACATGATGTAGTATATTAAAAGACATGATGATTACAAGGTATTATGGTTTGTGTCTGCATCTCGCCCCAAATCCTCATGCAGTCATGGGGGGTGCTTTTAGGGTTTTTGATTGATTCGTGGGTGTGAGTACTACATGCGCCCTGGGGCAGGTACTTTACATACAGTGTAAGGGAGGGAAAGAGGCTGCTTGCTGCTGCTCCCCACTCTTTGCCTTTGTTGCTTTTGCTGTTTTCAGCCTCCATGAAATGCTGCCCTCTGCCATACGCCGCTCTGCCTTGGAGCCAGCCAAGTTTGGACTGAAACCTCCCCAAACTGTAAGCTAAATAAACCTTTCCTTCCTTAATATTGGGAGTGGGATATTTTGTCTCAGTAATGAGAAAAAAGTAACCAAGACACAAGGGCTAATGAAAAATGAATGTATTCTGCAGAAAAAAAAAACCCTTGCATTTGAATGTGTATGGGACTCATGAGAGAATGACTATTTCTGTCTCATCGAGAAGAAGGAAAAGGAGCTGCCTGATAACTCTCAACCTCTGGGTATTCAAACACTGACGTCGCACCTCTCATACATCATTCACTTTTGCTGTTTTGTTTCTTATGTGCTTCTTTAGAGAGTGTATCTTTTCTTATTAATTGATCCTCATTACCTTTACATTTCCCAGTAACCTTCTTCTGCCTGATCACTATTACTATCAAAGTACTTCATTTTAACAGATATTTTCATATATTATGCCCTCAGTTCTTAAAAGACTGAGTATCTTTGAAATGCCATTATATTGAAATCATAGTCTAGCAATATATATTTTTATGTTCAGTGCACTTATTAGAAGGTTAAAGTTAAAACGGAGTTGACAAAACTATTAGATGCTGAGAATATGGAATAATGGAAATTGTAGCTCATTACGAGTTGGTACGAAAAGTGGCAAAAACAGATTGGAAGCTACGTAAAACCTAAACACTTGTGTGTAATATGACCCACACATTCTGCCCTAGGTATTTTCCCAAGTAAAGTAAGAACATATTCGGAGTGTTTCTGTGCACTAAGTTGTAGAGCTACGTTGTTTGTGTTATCTCTACAGAGAAAACAAATAAAGCACCCACCAACTGAGTAGATAGATGAAGGGCTCTGTGTGCATCCAGCAGGACGCTACACAGGGAGAAACAGAAGGAACTGTTGGTGCACTCAGTGACATGCGTGTGTTTTAAGGTAATCGTGCACATTTAAAAGCTAGCCCACAATAAGAGCATACCACTAGCACAATTTACAGACATTAGTACAAAGTATACACAAGTCAGTAGACACAGAAAATAGATCAGGAGGTGTCCGAGAATGGCAGGCTGATGTCACATGACTACAATGAGGTACAAGGAAACTTTCGGAGTGATGGAAAAATCTGCTCTCTTGATCCTGGTGATAGTTTCAGAGGGGTTGCATTCCTCAGTGTGAGTCAAATCATACAAACTAACTGTGTAATATGCTAAAGCTGGTCTTTGTTATATTCCAATTATACCCCCATACAGTTTTAACTCTCCTAAATGATAATATAAAGTGTCACTCTTATCCAAATACTTGAAGTATGAAGTCCATTTCATTTTTTAAAAACTATGTTACCACACTGGGTTTTGATTTAATTACACTTGTAATATGATTATGTGCATATTTTACTATGCTTTCATCAATGTGTTGATTATTTTGACCTGAATTTCTGACATTTCTACCTCACTGAAGCTAATGCTTTTATTTTCAGTTATAAATGTTCTATTTGTTTTTATTATTATTTCTAGCAGTCTGATTCAAATATGAACTTTTAAATGTTTACAATAAAGTTTTTAAAGTCTTTGTAGAGAGCCTACGGCATATGAACCTACTGCTTAGATTCTAATGACCTGATTTCAAACATGCTATCTTTTTTCTTCTGGTGTTCTTCATTTTTGTTTCAATTCCAGATAAGCCAAAAATATTTAAACTAGTTTGAAGCCCAGAGTAACACAAAGACCCTCTGGAAGAATTTATGATTATCTCCTCAACGTCTAGGTGTAGTAACGCGGTGGGTTCACCCTAGTGCAGTTCCTGGGATTTATGTGTTTCCCTTCCTCAGGTCTTGTCGTTTCAGTTCACCCCTTACAAGGCCATGTGAGGCTCTTATTGAAAGATTAGAGTTTAATGATGCAAGCTGGTCTTTGTTGAACCCAGACTTACCTTTTTTCCCCTCATCTCACTCCACAAGCTATGAAAAGGATTGGTTTCTGCCTGCCTCTTCAGTTGTTCCGCTAGCCTTCCTGAATTGTCACTTTTTCCTGAGAGAAGCAGAAATAAAAACAACAAAGACCCAGAAAATTTCTACAGCTCCAGCCCAGAGCACAGGTATGTTTGATCCATAACTTGGCCTTATTCCCACTCCAACACTATTAGAAGTTCATGCATAGGGACCACATAACATGTATGTGATTAAAACAGAGGGAATTCTGGGAGATTTATGCATCCTCAGAGACTCTGAGTTGACTCAGCACCTGTCAATCATTTCCGTCAATCTTATCCAGAGAGCTCCAATAAGAGGCACCCCAGAACACACATCAAAAGCCGGACTTATCTTCATCTGATTCGATTTCCCTGCCACTGTGGACCACTTGTCCATTTGTGCTTTGTTTTTCTTTCTGTTGGCACTGAACTACGCAGAGTGGCACACCTTCCCATTAACCTCCATAAAAATTCGGTAGATGGTTTTTCTTTGACCGTTATGCATACACTTGCTATTCTGTGCTTGACATACACGAGTACCTAGAATTTATCTCTGATACATCACACATGGTAGATATATTGAAAGTATTCTATAAGAAAAATAAAATCCCCACAACTGAGTAACTTTTAACCATTCTTCGTATTTCAGCAATTCTACAAAGGAAAATGATATCTCAGAAATAAAAATAGTTTAAAAAATTAAAGCAGAAGTTTACAAAACCAAATTTAGGTTTTAAAACAATAGAAATAAAATTTAATTTCTAATATGCTAAGACAAACATTCAGCTGTGGGCCTAAGTGGTGCCTTTCCCTTTGTGTCATGAACATGTAAGCATTTCACGGATTGCACAAAATTCCATTACATGGTTACTTCGAGGATTCCTCTTCCTCTGGGGAAATTAGAATATTTATTTGTAAATACTAAGAAAAATGGAACCCACCACACCATTTCCAAGTATTGTGAGAATGATTTGCACCACTGTCATGGGCAGAACTTCTACCCTGGGGCTGGGGATACAGCTGAGGCACAAGTGCTTGCACGGCAAGCTCGTGGTCCTAAGTTTGATCCCGGGGACCAAAAGCAAATAAACAACAACAAAAAATTCTACCCTGATATGTCTGAAGAAATCCATCTTCGATGGGAAAAATCACTCCCAATCTGTTACATATCAGATATGCCAAGTTTGTGGTCTCACAACAAGGAGGGATGAAGCTGGGAACCAAAGGAGGAGGTTAGGAGAGTTTTATCGACAATAAAGAGAAAAAGAATAGCTCCTGGATTTCCAGGTGGGGCCCAGAGTGGGTGGCACTGAGCATCTTTGTAGCAGTATTTATACATCAAAATCATAATGTGTATACTGAGAGTCAAACTACAGTCAACTTATAGGACCTCAATTGCAGTCACTTAGCTAATATTGATCCAATAGGGAAGCAAGGCACACGGCACAGGCATACGGCAAGCATCACTCACCAACTTTACTGTATCTATAAATTGTAATTTAAGCAGAGCAAAGGCATTCCTGGCACGGGAGGAGAGTATGGATCCAGATGTTCACTCAGCCATGTGTCTGAAGCCAGTCTGGCTCACTGGACCAGGTGGTGCTAGTTGTAGTAGAAACGTCATACCAGTGTTTATCTCCAGGGGGGCCTGCAGGCCTGCCTCATGGGTCTCCACCTTGAGGCCTGGCTACCTGCAGATTTGCCTCCAGCCACCACCTTGGTGTGCCTCATCTTTTGCACTGACTTGAGGGTCCAATGCCTCTTCACACACCTACAAATCTCCGTCCGACTGAGCTGTTATAACATCCTCATCTATGACACTTAAAGGACTGACGGGCCATAATGAAAAGAATTAGTACACTCATTTTAAAATAATATGAAATGTGCCTCTATAGTCTTAAAATATAAAAAAAATGACGTATGCAAGATGTTAACATTTTAAACATTCAAGCAGTAATTTTAACTTAAAGTTTTCCTTTCCTATTTTGTTTTTACCAGGAATCAAACTCAGGACTTTGCACTTGCCAGGCAGGTGCTTATGCCACTGAGCTATATCCCCAGCCCTTCTCTGCTATTTTGAAGTCAGTATTTCAACTTTATATTTTAAACCAATTTCTTCATGACACAAAGGAAATATAAACACATTAAAATGAATGAATGTATTTTTCTTAATTTTAATTTAATAACTTTTTGCTTAAATTTCCCCAATCTTAAATTTCCTGAAGTAACAATCTCAGAAAAATGTTATCTGTTCTAGTAAATTATTACAATTGCTGAGATATATACTGCCTTTGCTGCTTTGTTTTAGGTACATTGAAGAAAATCTTCATTATGATATTTCAGAGTTAGTTCTGTTACGATTGCTTTTAACAGTAGCCATGCTACATTTTTAAAACTATAATTGAAGAATACATTTTAAATAAATGTTTAGACACAAGATGTACTAGATCAATGACTAATTATTGCAGAACTGGTCCATATTAACTGATAACTGTGATTCACAGAAAGCGTGATTGATAGTGGTCAAAAGTGAAAGCAAAAAATAGAACATCACCACTGAACAATTTGAGCCACACTTTAAGAGAGATCATTTCAAAAACACCTTCACTTCATAAGATTCTACAATAGCTCATCTTTTGTAATACAGTAAATTTTAAAAGATACAAAAATAGTTTTATTTGATGTGCGTTAACTTGAGTTATTCAAACAAATACCATAATGGTAAATGAGGAGTCTTTGTGATGCTAAACATGCATAGTATTTGAATTTGATGGTTTAATTTCTTCCTTCTTGATTTTACACTGCAGAATATCTTATCCATACATTTGAAAGTGTAAAATAATCAGTAGCTATTATTTGTATTGTACACAATTAACTCTCTGTTTAAGATGAATGAGAGGAGATGATATCTTTGGGAATGCCATGGAAAATGTCTGCATTTTTATTCCTGAGTATTGCATTCACAGCCATGCATACACAAACATACAGTGACACACAACCATAGGCAAACCCATATAAGTTCTTGTGGCTATATTTCTACTAAGGGTTTTACTATTTTTAAAGATATATTATTTGCTCATAATATTTTTCTGTAATGTTTCCACAGAATGGTACTTTTCACTTCTAAGTAATATTGTTCTTTTACCCCATTAAAGATATAATTTACATTTTTATTCACAGGAGGAATATATGATATATACTATATTTAAGGACCATTATAAAACAAATACATCTTATATTTCTTTTTGTCGTTTTGAAACAGGTTTTCACTATGCAGTGCAGACTGGCAGTCCACGCTGACCTCAAATTTGCAGTGATTCTCCTGCTTCAGCCTCCTGAGTTCTGGGATTAGAAGTGTGAGCCATCACATCAGGTCATCTTACATATTTTTAACCAAAGTCTACATTTAAACCACATAGTAATATAATGTATTGATATGTCAATTATTATTTTGTAATGGCTATTTAACTTAGTAAATTTAAACATAAGCATTTGAATGTGCTCTTCCATTTCTGCCAAATTTACAGCAAATTATTTTTGTAAAAGTTAGATAACAAATTACTTCATTCATGATTTGGTATATATTTGATATCAAACATTGCTATGCATACTTAAGAACATTCTGGAGCCAGGTGTGTTGGTCATGTCTGCAATCCTCACACACTGAGTCGCTGAGGCAAGAGAGAGTCTGAATTTTAAATTCTTCCTGGATGGAATTTCACTCCATCTACATCTACACTAAACCTACCACAAAGGCAGATAATTTAATTCTGACCATATAACTGTTTATAATCATCATCTTTTCTTAGTTATCATCTACTAAGTGCTTACTATGTGCCAGGTATTTACACATAATTCTTTATTTTCAAAATATAGCAGCAATCGGCAGTATGCATTGCACTGTGCAGCCGAAGAGCTTAGATCTGAATGCGTGCCCCAAGGTACAGGAAGTGGGACCTCATAACGCGGAGAAACTGCAAGATGCCTGGATACTGGGCTCACAGGTTTTCTCCTACCGCGATCTGCCCTTCAATTGTATTCACACTGCTCTTCTTCCACAGCGAGACTTTGCAGCCAGCTGATATTAGCAGTGCCAAACAATTTCTTCATCCACTACAGAAAGATAAGTAGTTGAAATTGTTATTTTTAAGTCAGATTTCATGCAAAGAGGTAAGACAATTTTTTTCTCCTTTTCTTTTTATTTTTCTTTCTTTCTTGTGATTTAATACGCTGTGCTATTTAAAAGGGCAAGTGTCTCTGTTACTGTTCTCTCACTGCTGGGACAGATACCTGATGCCCAGAATTAAGGAAGGAAAGGCTTATTTAGCTCACAGTTTGTGGAGGTTTCAGTCCATGCTCGGCTGGTTCGAAGGCAGAGTGGCACTTGGCAGAGGGCAACTGTTCATGGCAGTGGAAACAGCAGAAGCAGCAAAAACAAAAGTGAGGGGCAGCAGAGAGCAGCCTCTTTCCCTCCCTTAGATTGTACTCAGGCTGCCCACCCAAGCACAGGTGTAGCACTCACACCCATAACCCCGGCACTGGACCACGAGTCAGACAAAAACTCTAGAAGCCCGCCCCATGACTGCACGAGGCTTTGGGTGGACATCTAGGCACAAAACATAACATTAAGTAAACTGCTAGAAGTTGTTTAAAAAGACAACACACAGAATTTCTTTGAATATAAGGGTTTTTAGTTCCAGAATATTTTCTAATATGTTTAATGTTTTCTGCTATGAGACATACAAGTCGAAACACTACATTTCAGGTCTTTCTATATTGCTTTCTCTCCTCTCCAGAGGTCTAAGAACTGCTTCACATATTTCTACACAATATTTTGCCACAGTGAGCTGTGCAGAAATAAGGTTTGCAGCTTTGAAATACAATCATGAAATCAGAGTCGTCAGAATAGAGGTGTCCAGATAAGAGAAATTACTGGCATAATTTTGATTTCCATGAATATTTTGAATTTTCAACAGTCATGCATGTACTAGGTGAGATAATTATTCAGTTTTGTACACCATCGTGTCAGTGGGCCTAAGGACCTGGAGTTAACAAGTGTCTACAGGAAGTGCGTGTTTCAAAATGGTTTATATATATATACAGCACAACCCTCTTAAATAAACTGATGCCTTGGGTCTACTCGTCGTCCGCTATATACTCTTTGATTTCCCTTTGTTCTAAAATTTTTAGTTGATTTCCAATTTCTAACAAGTAAGAGATTAAACAAAAAAGGATGAAATTTTGCTTTCTCTTGAAAGTTCAGCAATGATTGTACTCAGGGTGCTGCATTTTGGCAGAGTGAGACCTGACTCAGAAAACTGCCATGTTCTGCCTAGTATGCTGCCATAGGCGCTCCAGGATGCCTTAGGCCTCACTTCCTAATTTTTTTTGACAATTTCAATATTTTGTATGTTGCACAATTCTTTCAAATACATCGATGCCTTGGGTCTACTCATTGACCATTATATACTCTTTGATTTCCCTATTCCTTACCAAGAATACATTGTGACTTTTGAAGCAAAATGGAAGTAATAAATTAGGCCCAAATTAAAGTCTCTTCTAGGCCCTCCATAATAAAACTTCAAAGCAAGAGTCAAAAATACCCAACAGATTCCAAGGAATTTAAATGTGAACTAGAAAAAATGCAGGCATGCATGCAGGCTGACAAACGTGAAGCATACCAAAAACAAAATCATTCAATAAAAATACATACATATAAAATGTAATGACAGTTAATAGGCAAGGAAATTAAATATGTATTAAAACTTGTACCCTACATTTCATAAAGCAGAGGAAATCTGAATGCTATGAATGGGACTGAAAAATTGAAGTATAAATAGAATTTCTAGAGTTAAAAATACAATGTGAGAAGTGAAAACTTTATTGAGTTTAAAAAGTACACACAGAAGAAAAGAAATCAATAAACTTACAGACACAGTAAAAATCAAGAGTCGGTAGAAGTGTTATAAACGCCAACACTACAGCAGAATTCACTAGGAATGACAGCAAAGAGCAAATAGTCAAAAATATTTGAAGAAAAGTGACAAAAGTATTTTGGAATATATTAAAAAATCATAATTAACCCCAACCAGAACAGCACAGTGACATACCGAGTGACAGTATCATCAATTTATTGCTGGAAAAAGTGATTAAGAAAATAAATGTTGTCTTTCAACAGATTGGGGAAAATGGCATTGTGTGCAAAGAACAAATATAAGAAAACCAATACTGTGTTTATCAGAAAACAAAGGAAGCCAGAAGGTAATGGAACGCTATCACTGAAAACAAGACCAGAAGGTTTCTGTCAAAATTCTGTACCCAGAAAACACTATATGATGAAATGAGGATTTGGTTATGGATAGCAGAAGTTCAGAGAATTTTTGCAGATTCATGCAATGAAATAAATACTAGGTGGAAATTTCTCTTTACACAAATTATTAAAGATTGCAATAAATGGAAGAAGGCTGGCAGTAAATATAAAATAAAAGTTGTTATTGTCTTTAATATTCTTAAACAATAATTATCTACTTTTCACGAAACTAAAATAGTATTTTGTGACTGTAATGTGCATAGAAGACTATAGATGACAATAAGCACACTCTGATCAGAGAAAGAGGAAGTTCTCAGAGAAAGAGGAAGAACTTCCTGTGGCGCGGGCCCTTGGGCTGTGCATGTAGGATGGTCCCTCAGCCTCCACATCCATCAGTTCACATGCATTTTAGAAGCTACTAACATAGAACTGAAATTTCATTAAGTATCAAATGCAAAGTAGACTTGTTTTAAAGTACAGTATGTGGAAAGCTATGAAGGGTACGAAAACTGCTGTGCCATTTAACATAGGGAATTGAGCATCCCAGGAATTCTGCGTCCTGTATTGACGTGGGGCTGGAACCACGCCCACAACAGCACCAAGTAATGACTGCGATTGGAAGGTTGATAAGTTAATGATTAATATTTTAAATACTAGATCAACTTTGTGAGCAAATTTAGACGTATACCAAATAAACATATAGTTGACCTAAAATAGAATTACTTAAAAAATTAAATCCCTTGAAAAGAAGCCATGCAACAAAAAACAAACTACAAAAAAATTCCTAAGTAACAACATGAAAAAATGTATAATTGCATCAAATTTAAATTGTCCAAACCAATAAAAAGTATATACTTTTAGTTTAATAAAAAAGCCAAGGAGAAGAGGAAGAAGAACCAGACACAGTGGCACATACCTAAAATCTCTGCACTACAAGGCTGAAGCCAGAGAACCACCGTGAGTTCCACAACAGCTTGAATGATGTATTGAGGTTCTGTCTCAAACCACCCCTGCCCCAGAAGAAAAGAAGAAGAAAAAATAAGAAGAGGCGGAAAAGAGGAGGAGAAAATTTTGCTGGGCATAGTGGCACCTGTCTGTAATCCTAACACTGAAGAGACTGAGGTAGGAGGATCACTGAGAGTTTGAGGCCAGACTTGGCTCCATGATGGGTTCAAGGTCAGGTAGAACCACATAGTGAGACCCTGTCTCAAACAATTTACTAAAAATTCTGTGCTTACTATAATATAATTATAAAGATATTAAGACTTAGCTTCCAGTAAATGGATGTACCATGTAAATGCAAATTAAGGAAAGCTATGTAGACCTGATATTGCTAGGAAAATATACTTTAATATTTATACTATTATCAATGGTTAAGAGAGGGATATTTCAAAATAACAAAAAGTTAAGTTTGTAGGAAGTTAACAAAATAGTATGTGTTTATTTAAAATGAGGTATTTCAATACATAAAGCAAAAAAATCTTGAAAAGATAAATAGAAAAAAATCATTAGATGCAATTAGAAATTTGATACTGTTTGATGCTTATAAAAAAGAAGAATCAAGATAGAGTATGTAGAAATTCCCTACAATAAACATAATATTTATAACCAAAATGAATCAATATAATTAATTTAAAAAGAAAATAAGTGAATGGAAAAAAATATTACTTGTCCTCAAAGCAGCCAAATGAATTTGAATTCTTAAGTATGTATAGGATATTTTCCAATATAGAACATGTCTTGGACCATAAGACACATCTCTACAAATTTACCTAGACTAAGATTATGTATGCTATTTACATTGATAAAAATGTAAATTAAATGAATATCAAAAGGGTTAGTATCTGCAGCATGAAAAGTATATAAAGAAACTCTCCAATATGTGATGTATATTTAAATAAAACTATTCTAAAAGTTCCAGACATGACTCAATCTTCCATGCACTGTCAGATGGAAAAAAACTGGGAAACTCAAACCTACTTATTTTATATTCATTTTCAAAAAAACATTTTCCATATTAGAAGCATACAGTAGCTCCAACATGCAAACTTTAACAACAGAGACCTGAAGATGTTGCAGATATGTACTGTTAATTCCTATTTTCTACTTGGGTGAATGTTTTTCTTTAAGATTCATATTCAATTTCTCTTTTAGTTAATTATGTGTTGATGAACATTAACTCTTTTGAAGACCAGCTTGTAAGTTTTGAAGGACAAACTTGATTAAGTCTTTTAGATGATATTCTATTTTATTTCTCCTAGCTCTGACTTCTTCTAAGACATGTAATAGTTCTTCAAGTTTTACAGAGGAGGGAGGAAATTTAACCTTGGGGTTAACAATAGAAGAGGCAGGGTACTGTCTTCTGTGTTTGGTTAACTTAAACAGATTATATATATATATATATATATATGTATATATATATATATATATATAGTTACACTTTTTTTGGTTCTTAATAAGCAAGTTATTTTTGAGAAGAATAATCCATAAACTTTCAGTTACACATATATGTAAATTTAATTTGAAAAAAATAACATCACTGTGATGTTATCAGTGAGCAAACTGAGATAGAAAGGATCTGGTTCAGTTAGAGGCAAGAAAGGGTTCAAATCTAATATGAACTGAGATATGTTTTCCAATCCATTTTTCAGTTTTAACATTCCTTTTATTATCAGACATCTACTGAATAAAATGAAACACATCCTTTGTAAGATAATGTAAGTTAATGTAATATACTGTAGTTTACTGAATGGCCTCCATAGTAGTTAAGAAGAGCAGTATGGAGTGTCTTCCAAAAGTAAAAGATAAAACTACTGTATGATCCAACCACCCTATCACCAAGGATGGAAATGGCTGTAGTTTCCCTCTTCTGAGGAGCAAATTGAAAGCACACGGCGTTTATACCCAGTAAAGCGCCCGTGGATGATACCAAGGCTGAAGTCTTACCATTTTGGACAGCCCCGGCGGAGCTGTAGATCGTGACGTTCTGTGAGATGATGCCGGCACAGGAAGACGGGTACCGCGTGCTCTCCCTCGCCTGTGCCATAACAATGGAAACTGGCTGACCTGGAGGAAGCTGAGTAGAAGGCGGCTTACGGTCTTGAGGTACAGGGAGAAGGGGGCACGGTGAAGGTTGATCAGGAGGTATTAAATTAAATTAGACAGTAGAAACAGGTTCTGCTGCTATATTGAACATTAGTGCGTAAGCAGGTCATGATGTTGTACCACATATTTCAAAAAAAGCTGAGAGAATAAAGGATTTTGCATATTTTCAACAACCGAAAAATGATAACTGTTTGAAAAGATAAATATGCTTAGCTCGATTTGAACATTAAAACGGTATATACAAGTATCAAAACATCATGGGGTTGCTCACAAAATATGTCCAGTTTTAATGTGTCAAAATATTTATAAAGAACTATTTGCCTTCTGCATGATAGGTAGAAATTGTATGAATAATAAAGCAAACATAAAATAATAAAATTGCTCAGGCGCATAATTGTTTGGCCAGTCTGATACAAGCCAATCACCAAAAGTCATCATACATATCTATAGGCATATTTATAACATGCAGAATGATTTCTCAGTTGTTCATCGTATCTAAGGTACACAGGAAATATTTTTAAAACTGCAACAGGAAGAAGGATATGCTATAGATTACGAATCAATTATTTTTATCTCTGCTGACATAAAATTTGTTTGCTGTTCTCGACAAATGTGACAGGAGGGGAACCATCGTTTGGGAACCAGTATCACCAACACGCGGTGAACAATAAACAAGGAGGCTGTGCAACAGCTTCATTTCTGGCCGCGAGGCCCCGCCTCTCCTCTCTGGACTCCGGTGCTCTCACGGACCGAACCTCCGCACGTGCTGCGGTGAAAGATGGGCTGAGCGCGGGGTCTGTGCAGAAAAGAAGCCGTCTCTCGGGCGGGGCTGAGCCCATCATCCTTCACGCTCTGCGGGCGTTCTGCTTCTTGCTTTTCAATTTATGGTACTAGTTTTTTTCTCAGCAGGTAGAAACAGCAAGGACAAAATAGCTGGAGTCAGTGGAAAAAAGCGTTAGGAAAGGGTAGGAATTGTAGTGAATTATTTTTATTGTTTAACTTTAGCAAAATAAACAAAGGTGATTTTCTCAGGACCAGTATGCTGGTTTCACAATACCCCTGCTTTCACTCACAGAATTTTCTGGTGTTTTGCACAGGACAGCTACACATCACACAGCCGTCTCCGTTCCACCACAGTTGCATATGATACTGAGATGAGGAAAAACTTCATTACTTTAATATATTTACTAATTCTGGCAGTGTTTCGATCTACAGAGGAAGAACCTGATGAAACAAACCCAATTTTCTGAGGAATTTCCATCTCGCATAGCTCAGCTACCCTTGGAAGTAGTATTTTGAACGCATACTTTAAAGATTTCAAAACTCAGCATAAAATATTCCCGTAAATAAAATCATTTAAGATTAACACCATGTAATTGTAACTGTGTGCCTTGTTTGATAAGGTACTAAGCTACAAAGTGTTTAGTGAACAACTTTGGCTTCTACAAACTGTAAATACTTGTATTTTTGTTGAAATGGAGAAAATAAATCCCTTATTTCTCTATGTGCGAAAGTAAAATACAATGCGTGACTCTCTTGGCTTCAGTTTTTCAAACTAAAAGACTGTTAAAGTTTTCCTTTGGTTTAAATTAACCTTTTATAAAAAATAAATTAATTAATTAACCTTTTGTAATTCTTATAATCAACATTACATTTAAATGATGGCTACATTCGTATAAAACTGCAAATTTTATAAAATAATTTGGTTTCAAAGTGAGTATTTTACCTATAGTAATGATCCACACTTTGAATATATTGTTACTTGGCATCATGAAGCCTTTGCTTTTCAGTTATTTACTGACTGTTGTTTGTGCTCACCACGTACTAAGCACAGTGAGTGTCGTATCTCCACAGAGGCACACGGCGTGCACCGCATGCATTTGCCCATCCTGCACTGCATTCCACCCTATCCCTAAAATCACTGTTCTGCTTTTAGCGCAACCTCTTTCAGTTCAATCTCATTTTCCTTAAATGAGAGAGAAATTATCGTTCTTCTTTTTCTGTGCCTGATGATTTCACATAACATAATGTCTTCCAGTTTCATTCTCTTTACAGAAAATGCTAATGGTATTTAAATAGTCTTTCCAGACGCTTGCTACCCTGATATTCAGTTTATGTGGTTGTTGTGTGAAATGGTTATTCTTTCTATTTCAAGAGTCCAATAGAAAAGAAATGCAAAAATAGGACTTTAAGGAAAATGTATTCTGTACTAATATTTACACTATATTTGGAATTTTCTAAATAATTTAATTAGCATTTTTATCATAATTATAAAAACTGCAGTGACCTCAGGTGTATAACTAGTAATTCTTGACTAGATTCTTGATTGATGTCTCGTTCCATTGCATGTTCTTCTTGGTAAACATTTTGTCATCAACTCACTGATAACTTCTACTTAGATTTTGTAACTCCTAAACTATAATCAGTTATAGAAACTTTAATAGTTGTGTCAACCCTAATATTTCATAAAACCTTTTAGATAACTTTCTGAGGAATTGACCTGCTCTTACCAACCCATCCTAGCTGTGGACGACAGTATGATCAGACATGAATAACTGGCTGCTCAGAGGTAGAGCCAAAGCGACGCGCCTCCTCCTGCTCCATCTCTTTCGGAGGCTGCGCCCTCTCGACGTTGTTTTGTCGTTTGTTCACTTTCATCTTTATGTTTGCCTCGTGATCCAGGCTTTCGATGGTTTATTTTCTCTTTCTTTTGCACATATATGTGTAATCAATGAGATCACATTGGATGAGCTTTAAACATTGATTTGAAAGCACAGTGAAAACAGCTTTAGGCTGTCTTCTATCTGTGGGCTTCTTGAGCTTTCAGGGTCTGAGCATGAGTAGTAACGCTAGCTCACTCAGGCTTGCAGTTCGCCTGATCTGTCTTCCAGCGCAGTATCACACGCGGCCTTCTAAGCTATACACTCTTCATTAGATTCACCTGCTGAGCAGTTTTCAAGTTAGTTTCACTGAAGATTACTCAATTAAAATTAAATAATATGAAATATGCTGTGTAATGCCATTTCAATTCGAGCTCTTTGCCTTGATTTGTACATTTACATACACATGCTCCGTTACATTTTGTACCCAGATGCATCTAATTCTTGCTGAGAAGGAAAGACGACAATAGCAAATCCAATATTTTTTCCCTTTGTCTTTCTTACATATCATTGGATTATTTACCCTCCAAAACACTAAAACAATGACCTCACAACTGAATTGCAAGATGGTGTTGGAAACAGTTCAAATGTTTACTAAATAAAACCTAACATTTTCCATAGAGTAGCACTCACCTGTGTTCTTTAATATGTAAATATAGGCTACATAGTCTTACATTTTACCATCTCATAAAGCTATTCCAGAAATTAGGAAAACTTAAACCTTTTTCCATTTGAAAAGGAAATGTATTATTTTATTTTATTTTATTTTATTTTTAATTGTAAAGATAAAAGAATGAAAACCTTAATGATACAACACAAGTATCTAAATGATGTATGGTTTCCAGCATAATCTATTTGCTATGCTTTAACATTGTATACTAGGGCTGGGGATATAGCTCAGAGGCACAGGTGCCTGCCTGGCAAGCACAAGGTCCTAAGTTCAATTCCCAATACCAAATAAAAAGAAAGGCAAAAAACCCAAAAATAAAAAACATTCTATATTAATAGTTTACAGGAATGATCTAATAACGAGAGGTTGCTCATTATAACACCTAGTGTCACATATAATGGAAAAATGTTATAAAATTAAGTTACTTCAGGAGCTATACTATTATATGTATATATACACTTTATATATATTATATATATATATATATACACACACACACACACATATAATTTCATGAACAACTAACAAGTATCTGAATATCCACTATCTTGACTGTTGAATTTGTGCTTTTAATTTTTATACAGTATTTGCTTCCCCTGGGAGATAATCAGAAATTAGTGTTATATATTGTGGATTTCACAGTCCTAGTGTGTGTTCGTATCCATTTCTTCAAACATCCATGAATAGCACCATGTGGGATAAAATGACAAGGCTTCATTAAATTTACATTATGGGTATTAAAACAACATTATTATTAATGCAAGATACATATCAAAAGTGCAGAGCTAATTCATTCTATTTACACCCACAATGGCATTCATCCCATGAATATACCACGTGTTTATCCATTGCCATACTGGCTGACAGTGGCTCTAGTTCTCATAACTTATTGCCTAAAATTACAGTATGTTCTAGTTTTGAAAACTTACCCTGCAGCCCAACGGAAAAGAACTTTATCTAGGTGTGTTAAGAAGCATGCATATCTTCAACATCAAAAGTTAATTATTTTCTAGCATGCACATAACAATTTTCCTTTTAAGAAAATAGCGATGAGATACTTTCACTGTAGCCTGTAAATTTCTGTCAGTCTGTTGGCAATAAAGTATCCTTTCCTCACAGTTTTTCAGTTGCAGCTCTGTCTTTACAAGTGAGGTTGAACCGCTTTTTATAGTTTGTTAGCCATTTGTGTTTCACCTTCTTTGTAATGTGTGCCAATGGCTTTTGTCTCATTTATCTAATGAATTGCTGTCTTTTGTTGGTTCATGGGGATTGTTTATATAGTTTGCACAGCAATCATGTCCTATTTTAAACATCCTAAGTACTTCTTCGCACTTATGATTTGTTTTCCCACCAGCTTTACACTGTGTTTTCTTACAAATAATTCTTAACTTTTGTATAATTGGGGTTCAAATTTTATATTTCTTTATCCTCAAATTTTCCTTCCATAGACCATAATAATCTACTCTTTTAATAGATTCTTGAAAGTTGCATTCACAAAGTAGTTTTCTTTCTCGAATTGATTTTTGTGAATGACATAAATAAGGATACAATAATTGCATTTACTTTACATGGTTAATAATTTTTGCTGATACCAGTTACTGAACATTAAATCTTATCCATTATTTTTAATACATTTTTATTACATGAGGATTTCAAATGTGTGGGAACATTTTTATATAGAGATAACTTTAAATCAACCACTTTACTGAAACTACACAAATAATGCATTTACAAGTAGCATGGTATCTTTCATATTGCATTTGTGACTATACTTGTTATTCTGTCACTTACAAAATGTATTTGAAATTTGTATTTAGTTGACATTGGCACTAGAGATCAAAGTGAGCATGACATATTTTTATGTAGTGAATTTTCTTGTTCACTATTATGACTCACTCTCCTGTTAATTTCCATGATCCTTTTTTTTGGTACCAGAATCAAACTCAGGACCTTGGACTCGCCAGGCAGGTGCTGAGCCACTGAACTACATCCCATGTCGGGTATCGATCTTCTTCATGACTTTCATCAAGGTCTAATAATACTGTGTTTGATATATTACTAGTTATCATTATTTTCATGGCTAGCAAAAACTATGTTATTTTAAATAGTTATATTTAGCTTAAGATTGTTGGTTTTGATCAATAAATGCTAAAGGCCTGGTTTGAGAAGAAGAAAAATTGTTTTTTTTCTTTTTTTTTAAAGTAAAAAAAAAAGAAAAAGGAAAACATTAACAAAGAGACACAAAGTAGCACAAGAACAGTACAGTCAAAATTGAATTATAAACAAAGTGACGGGAATTAACAATGGTTGCTGTATTACATATTGATAACTTCAAAGTGTATGCTCAGGAAAACACATATAGATATACAATCTTGATCAAACAACCAATCACTAACTGTTCCTTACCATAAAGCAACATAAGTCAATAGTGGAACCATGTTAGCCATCCTGCATATACATACATACATACATATTTGTCCCATTCTTCCTTTCCTCCTGCCCCTCATCCCATTTACTCTTTACTTTTGATCAGATTCCCTTCATACCTCCTAATTTATATTCCCACTTTCAGGTTCTAACACTAGTGATACAATACATCTCTTGCATATGTTCCTCTGATTTATTTCACTTATGAGTATGGTGTCTAATTATGACTATTTGACTATAAAAACCTCAAAGTTGTCTTTCTTTATAGCTGAGTAATATTCCATTATATAAAAATGCCACAGTTTTTTTATCCAGGCTTCAAGGGATGGACATTTGAGTTGCTTCCATGATTTAGTTATTACAAACTGCGCTGCTATAAACATGGGTGCAAATATATCACGGTGATATGATGTTTTCAGATCTTTGAGGACTGGGTCTTTGAATTTGGACAGGTTCATGTTTTTTAATTCTTTGTGTGTTCTAGATAGAAGACCTTTGTCCAAGGGACAGCCAACTAGGATTTTTTCCCAATTTGTGAGTTTTTGTTTTTATTTTACTGGTGATTTCTTTAGATGTGCAGAAACTTTTCAGTAAGATGAGGTCCCAGTTACTGAAGAAAAAGAAAAATTCTTATCACATTGCTATGCTTCTCATTATTCAATTAAAGAGAATAGGTCAAGGATTTTATCTGATTACCCAATTCTATTGTTGAGTTGTTAATTTCCCATGTTAATCATTAAGAATCTACACTCCAAAGGAGTCTAATGCAGTATGAATAAAAAGACTATCTCTTCATCCATAATCATAAAAAGGTGCTTTTGAAATCAGATCAGATGATTGTGAAAGAATCATTCATTTCAAATTTGGTCAGGATGGGTAGAGATATAGAAATTAAAAAGATACATGTCTACAGGTTAAGTAAGATCACTTTCAAAATCAAAATTTGAAATTTTAGAGTGAATTGTACCTTTCTAAGTAACTTCACCTTGCAGGAAAGCAACATAATTTTTCACTGGAGACACAAGTTTGGGGAGTGATTCTGCCCTCTACATGATTTTTTTTTTAGTTCCAAATATCAGTTTGCACAGCTGTGTGATTACAGCCCTATGGACCCTCAATTCCACCTCAGGTAAGGACTTCTAATGCAGGTACCTGTTTGGGCTGACAGCTTTAGCTTTCCCAGCTTTAATAACTGTGTAATTTATTGAACAGATAAGTTCTATTTGAAGATTAGAAGAGAAAACTAAATAGCACCATCTACTAATGTCTTTGGTTTTATTTTTTAATTGAGGATTATATTAATTTAAATAAATACTAGTGACATTTCATACAGGAGAAACTTTACTGCATCTCATTAATTCCTATTGACTGCTGTGAAGGAGTGTAAAGTGTAAATTCTTTTCTCCCTAATATCTTACATACACTTGTACATGGAAAACAAACAATAATGAAATCCCAGGCCAAGCACAACATGAGGTTAAAAATACAATTTTCTAAATATTATTCTCAAACATCTTAGATGAGATTTCTACATACTTAACATTAACGTAATGACAGGAAAGAGAGGTGAGTGTTATGATAAATCTCTCTAGGGAAGATTTAACAGAGATTCAAAGAGGCCTAGAATTGCACAGCTACTAGGTGGCAGTAAAATGATCAGCACGTAGAAAGTAGAGGCAGTAATGTCCACCACGGTGCGAAGGGTGTCCCTTACCCGCTTCAAGGCTACGCGGAAGCTGCAGTGTTCACCACTATGCTAAGAGCATAGCTTCATACCTGAGGTCCCGTGGGCCCCAGAACGTCTCTCCAAAGAGGAAGAGAGACCGCACCTCAGACTGGGCACGGTCTTAACTCTCATCGGTGACAATAACTTCAAGACACGGCCATGAAAGGCACAAGCACGTTTATCAGGCAGGGTCCGAAGGCCTCTGGGAGCAGTGTGCTATGCCTGGGGTTGACGTGTGGTAGTCAGCGCTCTCAGCACTGAGACATAAGACCTGACACCCACCACTCTAAAGAGAAGTTTAATTTGCATCACAGTTTTGATGAATTCGTCTCTGGTGGCCTGAATCCAAGGTAGGAATGTTAGCGCAGGAGTGCGGGGAGGAGCGGGGCCTCTCGGTTCACGGCAGGCTGGACACGAAGCTGCGGAGCAGCCCTTGAGGGGAGTGGGTGAGGGGCCACATACAGTGCCAAAGGCCACGCTCCCACGACCACCCAAGCGGCAGAAGCATGCTTCACTAATCCGCTAATCATTTCTTAATCCAGCAAAGGGGACGTATCAAGACCGCAGTCACAGGGTGTATATGGGATCCGCATGTATTCTGACAATGGGTGATCTGAGGTCCTTATTCCTAGACTCATTTTTCAAAGGTCAGGATGCCTATTACTAGGTTAAAACCAAAACTCTCAACATCATTAAAGTACAAAAGAATTTTTCTCTGTGTTTGAAATATAGAGGTATGTTGCTCATTTGACATTACTATTACTTTTGAAAAATGAAAGTGTTTGAAATACCTTTTATGGACATATAGTTTCTTAAGGAATTTAATAGTGGTGAGCTTGGAATAAAATCAGTCTTAGGAAGTAAAAGCATGTGTCACTCTGTGTAATTTTTACTATGTTTTACAGCTGCAGCTTTCTTAAAGCTACAATTCTCTCATCTCTTTTTTACCTATTGCTATTTCAATTATATATAGAGATAGATACACATGTATATATATATATACATGTATATATATATGGTATGTATATATTTGTATATGGCATGTATTTAAGCATATATGTATATGGCATGTATATAAGTATACTTCATAAATATACATATTTGTCACTTGCTAATGTTTCTAAGAATGCTCTATTTAATTTTCTCTAAATATAGGTCATTTCATTTGGTATTAGTCATATTTAAATTATTATTTTAATTGTGAAAGTTTAAGAACATAGTGTGAAAATTTAATACATATATAGTAAGTAATAATCAAAATGGAAGGATTGAATTTTCTATCTTCTTAAACATTTAAATTCATTAGCATGTGACAGTTGTACATATTTCCACAATACAGTGTGATATTTCAATAGATATATATTATGTGGATAAAGTAAATCAGTTTAATCAATATTTTTGTTTCTTCACCATGACTTTGGGTTTCTCATGGCTCTGACAAGTTTTTCTATTTTCTTTTCAACACAAGAGTTAAGCCATCTTAACTCAAAATAAGAAGCAAAGTTCAGCTACCATGAACAGAAGCTGCTATTGGATCTTCCTAGCAAAGAGAGGCTAAAAAGCTGTGAATAATGGAAAGACTAGAAAAAATATTGGGAAAGAGATGAAGAAATTCTAAGGTGGTATGCTTCCTCGGAAGCTACTGACTAAGGAATAACCAAAGATGACTGAGACACAATAGGTGATAATATAAATGGACTGCCTTTGAAAATGAAAGTGCGTATTGCCCCTTAGTCGCTGAGGTCAGTCTACCACACCAAGAACACCATAAACAGTGATGTGTATGCAGCGGAAGCTGACGTTTCACAGTTCCAGCGGCTCCCAAATCCAAGACCCAGAGGCGGCAGGATTGGTGTCTGCTTCCTTTCCTACAGTCATCTGCTTTTCGCTTCCACATTTTCCACACGGGAGCTGTCTTAGTCACTTCCCTTACTGTGGAGACAAAATAGCCAACACACAACGTGCGAGAGGAGAGGTCTCTTTGGTCCACCACTTTTCAAAGTTTAAAGCAATAGTCCACGGGCTCCAGTGTAAAAAGGGCATGAGAGAAGGATGTGGAGTGGAGGAAAGCTGTGCACTTCATGGCAGCCAAGAGGGGGAAAGAATATAGGAGGAAGGCAGATGTGCCCTTCCGGGTCATGTCTCCAGTGACCCGTCTCTTCTGAACAGCCTCTACCTCACAAAAGCACAATGAGGATCATTAGTGATGAATCCAACAGTACATTGCCCCCACGATCAAATCACCTTTCAAACCTACGAGTCTTTGGGGGCCGTCACAGATTTAAACTACAACATTCTCTCTGCCCTCCAAGAGATTCATGTCCATTTACCCAAGTTGTAACAGTTGCAACATTGAGGAAAACTCCATGTCCAAAAGTCTTCTCTGAGACTCAAGATAAACTCTTAGCTGGGAGCCTTGTACAGATAAAAAAGGAAGTTAAAAATTGCAAACGTGCAGCGGTGCAGAGTAAATGTTCATACTCCTCCGGAAAGGAACAGAGCGAGAGCAAGACCCAACAGAGCAAATGTTACTTTTTGCATCTCCGTGCCCAGTGCCTGGGAACAGTCGCAGTCTGTCTGTTGGGCCAAATCTGCTCTCTGCCTGTTGGCTTTCCTCAGATATTTCATTGTGTTAGCTTCTGCAGATGTCTGCAGTCTCCACTGCAGCTTTTCTTCACTTTCACAGCTTCACATACTATCCTCTGAGGCACACTGCATGGTTTCACAGAACTGCTTCCAGAATCTGGGCATTAATCTCTCTTCACGCCATAGTTCTTGTGTTTGCAGGCCCACAAAACTGCCTCCACGTGGGTCACCCCAAGGTCTGCCACCAGCTCAAACAATACCCAAGTCCCCTTACCTCACAGTTTTAGTGGCCCCTCTCTGCCTGAGAGGCTAAACCTAGGGAATTAGTTTCCTAAGTGATCCTTCTGTTGCGGAGTGTCATGGGGCTCTCTTTTCAATGAAAATTCTTTAAATGTGGCAACCTTCAGCCTGTGAAGGCCAGGATCTTACAGATTCATGAAGTGTCTTAAAATCATCTCTTCTCTTGTTCTACAGTAAGTCACCAAGTTAAAAACATTCAGTTTGTGAACTTTCACAGATATGAATATACCTTGCATTGTGAGCGTGCATACTAGATAGAAATAAATCACGGAAGTAGTTCACGTTTGCAATGATTATTGCTGCTTTGTCACAAGCTGCTGTGTGCTTACTATAGTGCAAGAGTAGTATACAGAACTACAATGCTCTCTCAGATACCAGGATGTACAGAATTCCAGAAGCAAGGGGAAAAGCAGCGGTGATATGGAAGGAACTGCTAGGAAGCATGAAGCAATAGCATGCGAACAAAAGTGAAAGTGATTGGGAGATTGTATTCAGTCAAAAAGTTGGCAGACATCACTCATTCTTATAGTATGAATTGCTCAACCACTGGCACAATTCTAAAGAACAAGGACAAGAAAATGGAACATATGAAGTTTTTTTGAGCCTTACATTAAATATTTGTGTCAAAGTTTTGCTAAGACTCATCTTGTCTTATACATGAATCTGATTTGCATAAATTTTCTTGGAACAAAATGTATTTGTAAATTAAGGACTTACTATACTTATAAAGTACTTGGTTTCTTCTGATGCTAATCTTTTTAGCAACCAAACTCTACTGTGCTTTAACTTTGTGCGTTAAATTGAAAATATGCTCCCTGTTACTAATTTTCGCGATGAATGTTGGTAAAAGCAGCAAGTATCATGCTACAACTTAAACACTGGACTGCCTTGAAATTTTCTCTACATGATTAACCTGTTGACCTTAATCTCACTCTTCCACAGTTTCAGGACAGAAGCCAAATGAAAAAAAAAATTTTTTTTTTGCCAGAGAATAACATATATGGCCTCTGGTGCAACTGCAGGTAGAGCCCTTTTCCCTCTTGGAACCTCCTGAGCTGAACGTCCCTGCCTGTATTCCTTTGCACATTGTAATTTTCTGAATTCTGACCGGAAACTCCCATTAAGCTCAGTTTACAGTATTCTAGGCTTTTCTAGACAGTATCTTCAAACTTTTTCAAACTCTTCTTGAAAGTAGGTTCCAAGGGACTCTAAACTATATGATTATGTACCATTCCTGGTACCAAAATCTGTCTTAGCCACTTTCCTTATTGCTGATACACAATAAAAGGACTCATAGCTTAAATAAGGAGATATATATTTGAGCTATTTTTAGTGTTTTCAATCCATAATTGGCTGGATCCAACTATAAGGAACTAAGGTGAAAATAGCATGGTGTTCTACTGTTTAATCCAATTATATAGGGGACTATGTTTAACATTTGAATTTGAGGGAGAGGCAAGCATTAATTCTCTAGATTTTACTTTATCGCTGTGATGGTTAAGGTAAATTATAAGCCTGGTGGGCTCGGAAGCTACTTGCGCAATTAGTAAAGCACAGTCCTAGGTACCTCTGGTTGAGTCATGGAGGTATGATAATGTATCTGACCTTTGGTCCCTTTCCCCTCTGGCTCTGTTTCCTAAAGTACTTCCCAATCACCATTTATTAAGCAGTTTTGCTTCACAACCTCCTTCCACAGTGCAACTTCTGTCTTGAAGTCAGGCAACTATGTACTAAATATTCTGAAACCATGAACTTCATTGATCCTCTCTTCATTTAAATGCTGAGTGCGCTATACAGTGCTACAGAGACACAGATGATGACTAATACAATTTATAATTCACTATTTGAGGGAACTTAGCAAACATTGCTGTAGTAGCTCCCCTTGGCTGCCATAGCAAAGTGTCACATAAATTGGATGCAATAAAAAAAAACACTCAAATCATCAAATTTTGAAGGTTAGGTGTCCAAAATCAGGTTGGGGTTTTCAGTGAAGCATCTATCTCTCTTTTGTATGGATAGCTATCTCTTCTTTTGTGTTCATATTACATCTATACGGCTATGTCCTTAGCTTCCTTTATTATAAAACACCTATTACATTGGATTATAGCACAGCTTAGTTACCTAATTCAAAATTAATTACCTCTTTTCAATACAGATCCATCAAAAATATGAGTCACATTCTGAGTTACAGCGGCTCAACATTTCAATCTATGAATTTTGAGACATTTATTTCACAAACATTACCACATGTGCTTTAGCCTATAGCCTCTGTCTTAATTATTTTCCTCATTGCTGAGACAAAATATCTGACATCCAAAGTTAAAGGAGGGAAGGTTTATTATAGCTCACAGTTGGTTGAAGTTTCAGTTTGTAGCTGGCTGACTCCAAGACAGAGTGGCACAGCACAAGAGACAGAGTTCATAGTGGGCAGATGGATGGAGTAAGGCAGCAAGCAGTGAAGTATCAAAGCAGCAAACAATAACAGCATCCTTGTTTCTCTCCCTTATATCCTATCCAGGCTACCTGCCCCTCGCTGTGGTAGCACTCATACCAGGGTGGGGATCTTTAATCTTATCATTGCACCATCTATCAATCCCAGCCTCACATTCTTAATCCCAGCACCACACACTCTAGATGCAGCCACCTCTTCAAAGGTCTGTGTATGACCACATGAGGCTTTGATGGGACATCTATACACAAGCCATAAAAGCCTCCTTCTTAATATGTAACTGATCAGTCAATTTATTTTTAAACATAATTAAGTCACTTTAATAGCATTTGAACTTAAATAATATCCCACCAGTGGTTGTTTCTTTCAAATATATATGAGTAATTATCAGAATATCAGTGCCAAACGAATCCATATGAAGAAATGTGATCACAAGAGTGGCTGGGTCTTAAGGAGTCTTATCTTATGATTGGGATTAGGGCCCCTATCAAGAGGTTGAAAGAAACTGTTTGGGTTTTTTTCCCCTATCATATGAAGGTAAAGAAAAATGTCATATTTGAAGCCCAGAGCTAGCTCTCATTGAACACTGAACAACCTATACTTTTGCCATGGACTTCCCTGAAAACTATGAGAAACACATTTCTACTTATATCAATTACCATTTCTGAAGTAATTTTTAAAATAAGAATAGCAAAGAACTAAAACAAAATACTTTCCTTTTTCTACAGTGTGGTGTAGATTTCTGACATGGTACTGAAATTACCATTTGCTGTGCTTTAGATTTTAAATGTCTCCCAAGTTTCACATGTTATGGGTGGAACTTTTGGAAGGCAACTGGATCATACAAGCACTGCACACATCACAATGGATCCATCAGTTGAAGTGTTCTCAGAGGGTATGTCCTTATGAGATGGTGCCTGGCTGAACAGGGATGATCATTAAGGGTGAGACTCGGAAGAGTGAACTCTTGACCCCTTTCACCCCATCTCTTTTTGCTTTATTCCTGCCATAAATCATGCAGCTTTCCTCCACCAGCTGTTTCTTCCTTGCCAATTCTGCCCAGAACCGGCCAACCATGGGTGTTACCTTCTGAAACTGTGGACCCAATAAATCTCTCCTTTAACTTGCCAGTGTCGGGTATTTTGTCCCACTGATGGAAAGGCAGCATCTACAATGTTTTTGAGACCCAATAAGTTATGCATAAGTTATTAGTAAAACTATCTAAAATATAATTATTTTATACATCCAAGTCAATAAATAGAAACCAATATGTCATGTAAGATTACTTGTGTATGAATTTAAATCCTCTTTAAAATGCAGAAAACTAAAACATATCATTGCAGTTTGAATTTGTCTCAGAAAGAGGCAAGAGAAAAGGGGCCTGGAAAAGACAAAACTGGTACTGGTAATGTAATAACTCTTAAGTGATTTATTCTCTTCTGTTCATTTTGCTACTACTATTTTAAATTATACATGATGTATTTGAGCAGCCCTTTGAGTGCATCTCTTGCCTGGTAAGGCCTTCACCTGTGCTCTGCCCCACAAGACTTTCCAGGAAAGGAGCCCAGCCTGGGACATTTGAGCAGTGTCACCTCCGGAGACTTTCCAGCAGGGAGGGAGCCCGGCCTAGGGTCACCACTTGAGCAGCCATTTGAGCAGACCTCTTGTCAGGTGAGGCCTGTGGGTGCCCTCCACCCCATGCCTTCAGGAAGGGAAGGAGCTCAGACTGAGAGGGCCATTCCCTGTTGGTTGTTAAGGCCTGAAGCATGGAAACACCCTTAGGGTCTGTGGTCCTCTGGGTTGGGAAGAGAGGCCTGTTCTCCCCTGACCAGCTACCTGAGGATCCTTGAGGAGCAGCCCCTGCCTAGCCACCATCAGCTTAAAGGCTGAGGCCCACACACTTCCCATCCATGGACTGGAGATCCAGGTACCAAAGCCCAGCATTCCCCCACCATTGCAGGTGTGGTCTGAGCCATGCACCCCAGCAATTGCCTGGGGTTCCTGGGCCCAGTGTTCAGCAGTCTGCTATCAACTTTGGATAAGTTTGATATCCAGGTAAACTAGGGTTGCTAGAGTCCTTCATGAGCTGCCTGGGTAGTTTGTAGCTTAGAACTTTAAGTCCAGGAAACAATGACTTAGGAGAACTAGGAAGCTACATACCTGCAATTTCTGAAATGATCACATCTGAAGTAAAGAAACAACTCCATCAGGCTACAGAAGAGATTAAATCTGAAATAATCTCTCAGGCAAAAAATGAAGTGAAAATAATAATGGAAGAAATGTTCCACACACACAGAGAAGAAACAGATAAAAGAATAGAAGAACACAGGCAAAAAATGGAAACTTTACATGAGCAATTTAGGAATGAATTAGAACACATTAAATACACTTAAAGAGATTTCCAGGAAGTGAAAACGTCCACTCGAATCTTGCAAAACAACTTGAATGAAGTCGAAAATAGAACTTCAGATCTTGCACACAGCATGGCAGCTAATGACTGTGAAAGGAAGGATCTCTTAAAATCATCAAGGATCCAGGAAAAATCAATCCAACAGCTGCAAGATGAAGCAAAGAGAAATAATATCTGAGTAATAGGAGTCAGTGAAACAGCAGGAGGCAACACGAAAGATACAATAGCAGAAAATTTCCCGTGTGGAAAAAGATACTGATGTGCCATTAAATGAGGCATACAGAACTCCAACGAGCCCCAACCCAAATAAAACCACACTCAGACATATAATAGTCAAGATCCCAGATATCAAGCAAAAGAACACAATATTAAAAGCTACTAGAAAAAAGAAACAGATCAACTTATAAAGGAAAGCCCATCAGAATCACAGCAAACTTCTCAACAGAAACCAAGAAATCAAGCAGAGCTTAGAGTGAGGTATTACAGATTCTGAGACAAAAGAGCTTCCAACACAGACTTATGTATCATGTAAAACTATCACTTAAATCAATGGAGAAATAAAATATTTCCATGACAAAGGAAAACTGAAGAAATTCAGGAGTGCCAAACCAACATTACAAAAAGTACTAAAAGATACTGCAGACAGAAAAAAAAGAGACCACAATCTCAAGAAAAACAACAGAAAGGATCCCACAGCAGAAGCAGTTAAACCAATAGCAAAATTAGTAAAGCAACAGCAAGTAAATAGCATGAAAAGAATAAACCAAAGTGTAACAATTATAACCATGAATGTAAATGGCCTCAATTCACCAGTCAAGAGAAACAGACTAGTAGAGTGGATTAAGAAATAAAATCCCACAATATGGTGTATACAGGAAACATACTTTACTCAAAAGTAAATACACACACTCAAAGTCAAAGGACTGAAAACAATTCTCCATGCAACAGTTTCCCAGAAATAAGCAGGAGTAGCTATTATGTGTGCAAATGATGTAAATTTCAAACCGGAAATATCAAAAGAGATAAAGAAGGCCACTATATACTAGTTACGGGAAAGCTGCAGGAGGTAGAGATAACAATCCTAAACATGTATGCTCCAAATACTGGAGCACCAAACTATATAAGTCAAATCTTAACAGACATGAAAAGCCAAATAATCAATAACACTATTGTAATAGGGGACCTAAACACCCCTTTGACACAAAGAGACAGGTTAATGGGACAAAAACTCAGCAAAGAAATAACACAGCTGAACCAAATGTGCAAACAAGTGGACATAATGGATGTATACAAAGTGTTCCACCCCACAACATCAGAATACACATTTTTCTCACTAGCACATGGGACTTTCTCTAAAATAGACCACATTCTAGTCCATAGGGCATACCTACCTAAATGAAAAAGAACTGAAATTATCCCATGCATTTTATCTGACCACAGTGCAATGAAATTAAAAATTAATGATAAGGGGAACTCCAAAAACTCCATAAACACTTGGAAATTAGACAATAACGTCCTGAACAATCAATTGGGTCACACAAAAAATTAAAGAAGAAATTTAAAAATACTTACAAACAAACAAAAATGCAAATACAACTTATTGGAGTCTGTGGGATGCAATGAAAGCACTCCTCAGAGGGAAATTTATAGCAATGAACTCACACATAAAGAAAATAGAAAGAGAGTAAATAAATAGCTTAATGCTGCACCTCAAATGTCTAGAAAAAGAAGAACATGTCAAGCTCAAAGCACAAAGAATGGAGATTACAAAGCTTAGAGCAGAATTAATGCAATTGAGGTGAAGAAAACACTACAAAACTAAGTGAATCAAAGAGCTGGTTCTTCAAAAGAATAAAGAAACTTGATAAAGCCCCTAGCCAAATTTATCAAAACAAAAGAAAGAACACAAATTCATGCAATAAGGAACAAAAAGAATGAAATCACTACAGATATATACTTTGAAATTTTTCACTCCTATAGGATAGAAAACTCAGAAGAAATGCACAGATTCCTAGAAATGTACGAATTACCAAAGTTGAATCAGGAAGATATAAAAATTCTGAACAATCCAATATCAATGAGATTGAAAATGTGATGTAAATTGTACTGACAAAGAAAAGCCCAGGCCCTAATGGATTCACAGCAGAATTTCATAAAACATTCAGCGAAGATTTAATGCCAACACTCCCCAAACTCTTCAATGAAATTGAAAAGGAAGCAATTCCCCCTAACTCATTTCTGGAGGCAAGTATTATACTGATACCAAAACCTGAGAAAGACCCAACCAAGAAAGAGAACTATAAATCAATCTCCCTAATGAACATGGATGCAAAGATACTCAATAAAATACTAGAAAATAGGATGCAGTGAATCATAAGGAAAATTATACAACATGACCAGGTTGGATTCATTCCAGGAATGAAGTAATAGTTCAATATTCACAAATCAATTAAGGTAACACACCATATCAATAGAGCCAGATACAAAAACCACATGATCATCTCAATAGATGTGGAAAAAGCTTTTGATAAAGTCCAACATGCATTCATGTTAAAAACCCTAGAAAAAATAGGAACAGATGGCCTCTACCTCAATCTGATCAAAGCCATCTATGAGAAACCAACAGCCAACATCATACTAAATGAACAAAAACTGAAAGCTTTCACTTTAAAGTCAGGAACAAGACAAGGATGTCCACTGTCACCACTACTATTCAACATAGTTCTGGAAGCATTAGCCAGAGCAGTTAGACAAGACAGAGAAATAAAAGGAATAAGGATAGGAAAGGAAGAAGTAAAACTATCACCATTTGCAGATGACCTGTCACTTTATATGGAAGACCCCAAAAACACCACAAGAAAACTCCTTCAATTAATTGACAAATTCAGCAGAGTAGCTGGATACAAGGTCAACACCCAAAAATCAATAGCATTCCTATACACAAACAACAAACAGACTGAGAGAAATTAAGGAAACCGTACCTTTTACAATAGCCTGGAAGTAATTGAAATATTTAGAAATCAGGGTATCAAAAGAAGTAAAAGATCTATTTAATGAAAACTTCTGTACTCTGAAAAAAAGAGATTGAAGAGGATTTCAATAAATGGAAAAACATTCCCTGTTGATGGTTAGGAAGAACCAACATTGTGAAAATGGCCACACTACCAAAATTGTTGTACAGATTCAATGTAACTTCCATTAGCATACCTCACAAATCTAGAGAAAACATTCCTAAAATTCATCTCGAACCACAAGTGACCTAGAATAGCAAAAGCAATCCTGGGCAACAAGGACAAGTCTGGTGGAATCACAATCCCTGACCTGAAATTATACTACAAAGCTATTATAATAAAATCAACCTGGTACTGGCTAAAAAGCAGACCTGAGGCTCAATGAAATAGACTGGAAGATGCAGCCACAACCACAAACACACTCAGCCACCTAATATTTGACAAAGGGGCCAAACAAACTCACTGGAAGAAAAGCTTCTGTAATAAGTTGTGCTGGAAAAATTGGCTTCCCTCTTGATGAAGACTGAAAATAGACCCAAATCTATCAACATACGCCAAACTTAAGTCCAAGTGGATCACAGACCTCAATATTAAAACAGAAACACTAAATCTATTGGAACAGAAGGTTAGTAAAAATCTTGAAAACATAGGAGTAGGCAGAGAGTCCATGAACAAAAATCAAACTGCAAGAGAAACACTTCAAAGAATCAACAACTGGTACCTTATGTGACTGAAAAGCTTTTGCACATCTGAAGAAATCACCAGTACAGTAAAAAGAAAACCCACAAGTTGGGAAAAAATGCTAGCTCACTGTCCCTAGGAGAAAGGTCTTCTACCTAGAACATACAAAGAATTAAAAAACATGATCCTCTCCAAATTCAAAGACCCAATCCAGAAAAAGGCATCTGAGACGAATACACACTTTTCAGATAAAGAAATACAAGTGGCAAATAAATATATGAGAAAATATTCTACATCTTTGGTCATTCGAGAAATGCAAATAAAAACAAGTTTGAAATTTCATCTCACTCCAGTAAGATTGGCCACCATTAAGAAATCAACCACCAGCAAATGCTGGTGAGGCTGTGGAGAAATAGGAACTCTTCTCCACTGCTGGTGGGAATGCAGACTGGCGAAACCACTGTGGAAATCCACTTGGAGATTTCTTAGCAAACTAGGTCTACAAGTCGCATTTAACCCAGCTCTTCCCCTTCTTGGTATTTTCCCAGATCTGAAAACATCATGCCACTGTGATATATATGCACCCATGTTTATAGTAGCACAATTTGTAATAGGTAAATTGTGGAAGCAACCCAAATGTCTATCCACAGAAGACTTGATAAAATAATTGTGGCATTTTTATATGATGAAATATTACTCAGCTATAAAGAAAGACAACTTGAGGCTCTCATAAGCAAATGGTCACAATTAGAGACCATACTCAAAAGTGAAATAAATCAGATGTGCATGTGCAAGCAACATATTGTATGACTAGTGTAACAACCTGAAAGTGGGAATATAAATTAGAAGGTATGAAAGGAAACTGCTCAAAAATAAAGAGTAAATGGGACAAGGGGAAGGAGAAAAGGAAGAAAGGGATAGCTATGTATGTATGTATGTATGTATATGGAGGATGGCTAACATGGTTCCAATATTGACTTATGTCACTTTATTGTAGGCAACAGTCAATGAGTAATTGTTTGATCAGTCTTGTATGTCTCTATGTGTTTTCCTGAGCATACACTTTGAAGTTATCAATATGTAATACAATGATTGTTAATTCCATCACCTTGTCTGTAATTCAGTTTTGATTGTACTGTTCTTGTGATATTTTGTGTCTGTTTGTTAATGTTTTCATTCTTTTTCTTTTAAAAATAAAATAATAATAAATAAACAAAAATGAATTATACATGATGTATATATCACTAAGCAGAACCAAGTATTATATATGTTCAAGTTATAAAATAATATGCCATTCATAATTTGAAATACCACTATTTTATGAATTGATTATGGCATAGTAAAGGGCAGGATTCATACTAAGAAGCAAATATTTCAGCACATTACAGCATGCTAATAATAGAAGCTAATAATAATACACCAGTAATAAATTAATAGAGAACATTGACAAATGGTAAAGAAGGAAGTGAAAGATTGGCACACACATAGAAAAATACTTTGGATAAGATTGCTACTTATATTAATGACCTTGGAAGTTCTCTTCCCATATTTTGGCAGCAAAATAAACAAAATAAAATAAATAAACAAATAAAACAAAACAAAATAAAATTATAAGTACATTTTAAGAGAAATAGTTTATTCTGAGCCAAAATGGTGAATTATTCCCTAGAACATGGGTACAAGTTAACCTGAAAAATATATTCTTCCATAGAAGATGTTGCATGAGTGTATATATATATATATATATATATATATATATATATATCCAAGAAAAACAGAAGTCATTAATCAGTTTACCAAGTATATCTTAGGAGGTCATTGTGTGGGCATGTTACAGTAAAATGCAGAGGACTGTAAGTTTTAGATATTATTTCAGTGAATTCTTAGTTGTAGGGTTGGTGCAGGCTACATGTCTGCTATATTTACCAACCCATCGCAAGTGTCTTACCTATTAATTGCTAGGATATTCAGGTTGAAATTTATGGGATATTGAAGGGATAATTTTAATCTCTTTAACTCTAACTTCCATTTTTTCACAGTGACCACATTGTATCATCTGAGTTCAAATGGCCTGCAGGAGATTGAATATAGGCGCAACTGCTTCAAGAAAAAGTCAGTTCCACAGTTCTTTGTAATGGTGTTGATACTCATTTATCTGCTATATAAAAAGAAATTCAGACACTTAAAAAAATAATCTTGCACAAGGTTTATCTAGTAATGTCAACTAAGAATGCCTAATTCCAGAGTCTGAACATGGAGCTGGGTGGATGTATATAATGTAGCAATATTTTTACTCTCTAACTGTCCACACAAAAATTGTCAAGTATACTACAATAGAAAAATCAAGTCCAAGTCATCTGGAATCTCAAAACAGTATTTGATCTTCACAGCTTCAGAAATAAATGGTTCTAGCAGCTGGGCTTCTTCAAAAAGATCACTGGATTAGAGGCATGAATTTTATTGTTTTTATCATCATGGATACCTAGAGTAGTGGACCTTTCCATTTTAAAATGAAACATATAACTTAGGTGTATTTGCTATATCCTAAGCTATAGAAAAAGACAGTGACTTTTACATACTTAAGAAAAATAGTAACCAAAGTATTTGAAATCTTTTGATTAAATGATTCCATCTAACCTGCATATTTGTATTAAACTTTCATTCTTTTCTTCTTTATACAGCATAGATGTTATTAATTTATAATTATATTCCACTAGCGCCATATTTTTCTGGATCTAACCTTAAATGCAATCAATGATGAATAACCTTAATAGGCATCATTTCATATCAGAAAAGTTTTAGAAAAATATATCCCTCTGCATTTTCCCAATGCAATATTCACCTGTCACTGAACTATATCATCATTTACATTTATTTTACATACAAGGTAAATACCCAGTCATAAAAATTGAATAGCAAATACTGTCTAAATTAAAACATTCATACCACTTAAACTTATTTTATGTTACTTAAAAGACTTTGTCTTCATCACAGCTCTCTGCTAAAACTCAGTGTAATTCCAAATATATAGTAGTATGTTAAATGCTGCTAACATGGGCAAAAAATCTTAGTAGGCAGTGCAAAAATGCAACACAACAAAAAATGTAAAATCAATTTAGGATTTATCAAGTGGGCCCCAGTAAATATATTTCATGCATATATATTTTAAAACTATACTATAAAACCTAGAGAAAATGTAAAGATCAAAATATTAGCTCTAATGTTGGGAGACATGCTGAGCCCAACAAAGTCAGCTCTCTGAATCCCGCCCTGAGCCCGATTTCCTCACCGCACTAGAGGACTCACATGTTAGGAGGAGAGAGTCTGTTTATAAATATTAATTGGATATCTTTACCCATAAAAAGAAGAAAGAAAAAGCCACACGAAGATAAACGGTGTTTGCCACCATTGCTCCAACAGGATTTTCTCAAGTAAGTCATTTCATCTATCTAGTAGCCTAGTGACCCAAGAGCAACAAAATATCCGACTGTGCTTAGGCAATGTTCTGCTTCATAGAAACAAACATAGCAGAATTGATCATGAGTGAAGAAATGAAAGAAGGAAAAACACACATGACAGAAGTTTAATTGTCAAATAAGAAACCAGAGCATTAAGAATCAAAATACATGGAACTTTTATTTGATTTACATCAACAAAGCAGAATTTTATTTTTCTTCTTCTTTAATAGTTACTCATTTTTAACATTTTATCATTTTTTGAAAGAAAGTCTCACTATGTATCTCAGGCTGGCCTTCAACTCACAACCTTCCTATTTCAGATTCCTGAATTCTGTCATTACAGGCTGTGTAACGTGGGTTTGAATAATATATAAGTGAAGCAACATAACATTTTCTGTTCATGTTCTTAAATTTTATAATCTGGTTTCAATAGGAATTACTGAACTTAAATTCATCTGCAGTGAAATAAATTCAAATCCCAGGGTCTATAGTGATCATGTGCCCTGCTTGTTTGAAATGAAACTAATCTTTACCCAAAATTCATTGATTGACAAGAGACTTGAGAGGGCTGTACATGAGTGAGTCTAGGCAATGGGAGTGTATGTTGATATATGTGGGAAGGGATAATGCTCTGTGCAGTAGTAGGACTATTTTTCAGTAAGCGCTACCTAGCACCACTGTAGATCAAGGTTACGTCTTTTAGTCCTCAAGTAGATTTTCATTGGTAGGGACTATCACATGGCTTCTGTACTGACTTTTTTTTTTCTGTTTAAAAACAGGCTGATTTTATAGATGCTAAATATTTTCCTCTTTTATGGAGACATGCAAACCAAAATAATACAAAATCAATACAGGAAATACAAAACTATAAAGATAGTAGGGAATTAACACTGGATGCTAATAATATTATCTTCGCATTAGTTAACACAAAAACAATTAAGGAAATACCAAATTATACAGAAGACAGTAGAGGATTACTATTGGATGCTGTATTACATAGTTATCTTCAGATTCGTTGCTCAGTTATAAAGATGGTGGCTTGTTCATTTAATCAATTTTCTCCACCCTCATCTCCATTGTTCTACCATCCAATTAGTCATCTTAACTCTGATAATAACTGTACTTTTTGTTTTATTTACTCCCTCCAGCTCTCACATTGGGCGGAGACACGGCTGCTTCAAATTATGCTGTAACAAATATGGGTGCACACAGATTGCTATGATGGGCGATGGAAAAGCTTCAGTGCTCAAAGACAGTAAAGAGGCAGGGAACCAGGCTCACCATGGTCAAGTCCCCATTGACAAGCCCTCAAGGCCAACGGTCGAGTCGGTGGGGTTACCCCAAACTGCCAGGTCCACACGAGTTGTACTGAGGTGAAACCTGTACTGACTATTTTAATCATTTAAGAATCTGTTAAATACTATTATTTTCATAGGCTGCCTGGTTTTAGAGAATGCTCCCTTAATCACTACCATAGACAGATTCTAGAAAGTTACAACTACGGACACCCCAGAGAGGAGGAAAAGTGTGAAATTACATATTTTTGTTAGTATGTATCATTGCAATCCTGAAGGAAATTGCCATTGAGTGCCCAGTTAGAAAAACTGAGTAAGCCAAAAAGCTACTGTATCCTTCAGGAAATATTCCTGAATCTAGCACATAATTCACAAACCACTTTGTTGAGATGGACATTCAGGCTGTAAAATAACAGAATGGCAAATACAAATCAATTACAATTTAAAGTATGCGAAAAATGAGGATTTCCATTTTGTGTGATGACTGAACAATGATTTTCATTTTAGAACTTCCATACTATCGTTATTTCCGACGTGAATGCTACCGCATATTTTAGGTTATATGTAAGTGTAGAGCAAAGGCCCAAATCTAGAGAAAATTTATGACACATTGACTATAAAGTTTTAATTAATTTGGTCTCCATTTATTATTTATTCCGAGTTGTGATTTAGCTTTGCATAAAAACTACTACAACAGTGTCGGGTATTATCCAATTGTTTGGGGTTGAATTATGACTTCCCCTCACCAAACTCATGTGGTAAACTCCTAACATCCACTACCTCAGAGTGGAACTATATTTGGAGTAAATCTTGCTGAAGAGATGATTAAATTAAATTGAGGCACCATTAAAATTGTATTTTCCTGTAAGTAGCGTGTTCACAGAAAAATTCTGGAGACACATAGATACCAGAGATCTGTATACACAGAGGGAAAACCACATGAGAACAGAGAGAGAAGGAAACCACTGTAAACACAGGAGGGGAGACCAGGAGATCCAAAGCTGCCTGCCCCCTCATCTTGGAATTCCAGCAACTCTCCTGAACTCTGACAGAACTTCCACTGGTTAAGCACCTGACTGTCAGATTTGGGTATGACAGCCATAGGAAATATACACCACCCTTGTGCATGTTAATCATTTTACAAAGAAATTGTGGTGTTATTGAGCAACGTTTTCCTCCAATTTTTCCACTACTATCTTTCAATGTAATTATGTCCAACATGAAACATGGTGGTAAGCCTCTGGAAATAAAGAGTGACAGACCTGATACTCAGGTGCAGAATGCTTGGTTTCCACTAGTAAAATCAGCGTTAAGTAGGGACAAAGTCTATAAAGGGTCAAATATGCAAGTACACGTGGAAAAGTAGCCTTTACACTACAGTCATATGAAAACTTTAACTAGTTTTTACTCTCTCAAAGTATTAACAGAGGTGCAGAGGTAGGCGTTATGCTGTCCAACAGGAAGGCACTGGATCACGGCCAAGAGATAAGGAAGCTGGGAGTATGAGGGGTGAAATGATAAATAAACCAGATAATTAAGTAACAGAGCTGGGATTATAACTCAGGTTTCCTGCTTTCCAAGATAATTAAAATGAGTCTGTAGAAGAAAATCCCCACTGAGTTTTAGGCAAAGGATTATTTAGCCAGTTGTGGTAAAATTAAATTCTGGACTGGATTATAGAGGTTTGCCTGGATGGCTACATGAATATAACTATTTGGAAGTGATGATTTTTCACTGTTACATGAGTTAGATAAATATATAAAATTATAAAGTGGGTTTGCAAAGATTTTCACAATTAAACCCCTAAAATTTTACCTCTGTGTCAGTATACAAAATGCTGAAAATTTTAAAAGTTCTAGAAAACATTTAGAAATTAAGAACTGAAGGATTCCAACTCAGTACAATGCATGATCTCAGGGTGTTTGTTTAGAAACTACTCTTCAAGTTTTTACTGAGCTGAGGTCTTCTAACGCACAGCTAGAGAATGACCCTGATGGAGACAGGCATTCTCCCAGAACTTCTTCCCAACTGGTTTTCTGATAGAATCCCTCTACTCAGACGCGAGAAAATTGCAACAAAAACAGAGTGTGCCTCTGAAAACAAACTGTGTCCTGGCGTCAGTGGAACATTGCATTGAATGTGCAGAGCAAAACTCACTTCTGAGGAACCTTCTTTCATGTCAGGAAATAGAAAACATTTAGTAAACACCTGCAGTCTCTATGGTCAGATTAATGAACAAGGACAAGTAGATAACGATAAACTAAGGTCAAAACATGCAGAGAGAAACAATAACTAAAATAGAATCAGATGATAGTTACATAAAGTGCAACACAGGAATTAAAAGTAAAAGAAAAATTATGAACACTGAAGCTCTATGAGGAGGTAGAATAACGGCTCTAAAATTGTTATGGCCAAAGCAGTGGAGTAAGTCTGAATGAACGACGACAGGGAAAGTGACAATGCCAGCGAATAAACATTTCACAGATTTCTGATCCTCTGAAAATTTCAAAACTGGATTAAATAATGGTGAAGTAAACAAAATAAAACAAAACATATAACTTGGAATTGGAGTGTGAGGAAAAGTTAAGACCATTAACCAATTTATTCCTTGAATGATTTGAAACTCTTTGTCATAACAAATAATGCCCTCCAGTCAGGTCATGTACTACTTAAAATCAGTACTTTTGGACAATGTGCCAATGTAAATAAGTGTCTGGTATTCCAGAATTCTCACCTCAAAAAAGATCCATGTTGCTATTAATTTTGACGTCTGGCAATTTTGGGAAGTTACACAAGCTCAAGCTCACAGTAAATATTCAGAAGAGTAGTTTTGCCCCCCAAAATATTTGAAGGATATTCACAAGTTTTTCAGTGACTTCAGTGTGCATAAAATGAAAGGTGATTATTATTAAAATATTTATGTGCACCTCTCTTTCTTCAATGTTTAGAAGAAAAGTCAATTTTAACTATGATTTTTAAATGAAAACATTTTAATGCAAGCTTCTTGAAGTGAATATATTTTAAAAAATGACCGAAACTATTCTCTATAATGAACTCCACAGTGATTGTAACTCCCAGATTGATGTCTGCTTTAATTTTGTGATAAGCAGAATTTTAGGAGAGATCCCACTGGCCATTGCCTTTGATCTAAGCCCCTCCTCTTCAAGAGTGTGTAACTGTGTATGGTGAGACATTTCCCAAGGGTACAGTGAATTATACGCAAAGGAAATTATGCCAAGAACCTAAGATAATCTCAGTCCTTTAAAAGCAGAGTTTTCTCTTGTGACAGCAGAGAGAGAAGTCAGAAATTTGAAGCACGAGAGTATTGAAAGTATGGAAGGAAATCATGAAGAGATAAAAGCTTAAACATAAAATAGAAGGAGGGTGAGGAGAATATCATTTGTTTAGGAAGGTAAACGTTAATGACACTATTATGTTACTAAAATATGATGTGTTCTTTAGTTTTATTTTTCAAGTGTCAAGAGACATTTGAAAACAAATAATGATAATGCTGATGTTGAACTTTTGGAATATATTGTGGTTTTCACTTACTGGCATGTGTAGTTGTTCTTTTAAAATTTAAGAACATATCTAATAGCTTTTTGCTAATAGCAAATTGATGTTTATTTACTATATGTTAAAATCAGCAAGTAGCATTGCTTCAAATAGAAAAAAGTTTGTTTTTCTTTTTTATAAAAAGGGCTGAGGATATAGCTCAGTGGCATAAGCACCTGCCTGGCAAGCACAAGGCTCTGAGTTCAGTACCAAGGAAATAGTTGCTGCAAGGAAACTTCCTAGAGTATTCGGATATAATCAGTCTGTATTCATCAGACTGATGAACATTTTAAGGACACAGAAAGGAAAAATAATGGAACATTAGAAATTTTGAGTTGTAGTTACACTGCCTTAAACTGTCAATCCAGTATGTATCTTTAGACAAGCACTTGTTAAAAGAAAATGACTAAAAGGTATTGATTCTGCATTCGATCTGACCACAGAACTTGCAAATTTGGCACAGTTAGAAGTCATTTTCCTAGATAGGACAAAGACAAAATTCTCACCAGGACAGTTGAAAAATATGCATATTTCTTGTGATTTTAAGATTAACCTGGATTTTTCTTTTGATTCTTCTATTCATACTACTCCTTTTTGTTTAGCTGGAAAAGAAGCTGCAAAACTCAGAAATTTAATGTTAGTGAGATGAATATTTGGATTTATGTTCTCTTTTTGCGATAAAACAGAGAACATGCTAATATACTACGTACAAACCCAAGTCCTTGTTTCTTAGGCAGATAATAAAATATTTGGTGTCTCCAAATGAAAGACCTTCCTATTTCACATAAAACTCTTTTTCTTTTTATGATATGTTGAAAATTACAGATTTATTCCGAATCACCTTCTAAACATCCTACTATTTCTCATATAAATATAATTCATTTAAAATTGGAGAATGGCAGGATGTTTTCTGCAATAAAGAAGACATGAAGCCAATGAGCTTTTGATGTGGTAGCAACAAAAAAAAAGGGAGCATTCATTCACTTTTGTTAACAGTCTTAAGCACGTGACAACTAGAAAGGAAGGGCGCAACATGCTGCCCACAGAGTAGGTCTCCCCAGTGCTACCTACACTCCAGAGTAGGACAGACAGACCTCAATGTCTTTAAGTGGTTTTATTTTTGGTGAATTCCCTACAGCCACACAACCCACTTTTTACCAGGATATATCAGCCCATTTAACAATCTCTTAAGTACAATTCACCCCTAGGTCAAACCTAGCACTAATGAGAAGAGTCCCAGTAAAAATATAACACAAATTATTTGGTAGGACAGAATTGCAAGTGGGCATGAAGAAAACACATGCTGTAAAAAAATCACTGTATTTTGAAATTACAACTAAAAATAAAAAATACATCGAATTCTAGTCTTTTTCCTGATTTTTGACTGTGTATCAATTGTTCATTGTATACCTTAAAGTACAAATATTGTCAGTTTTTCCACTAGTTTTGTGAGATAAAAGCACAGCAAGCCAGCACTCTCTACCTAAGGGGAGGCACAAAAGTATTTCAATACAATATCAGACAATTTCATGGTGTCTTTAAATTTAATTGATGTCATGAAAGCTGTCATCTCACTAAAAAGGACCAGTGTGTCTTCAGAGCTTCTTCCTATCAGGCAGTAATTGCTTTTTTTCAGATGCACTTCAATTCCATTGACTTCATCATGGTGAAAGAAACAAACACATTTTCTTTTTATCCTCCTGATAAACAATTATACCTTTCCAGATGGAAAGTGTAAGATTAGTTCTGTGAAGTACATTGCCTTTCCAGTTGGAAAGTATAAGTTTAGTTCTATGAGATACATTATCAAATCAATAAAGCACTATTAATTTGGGGTGCAATAATGCTTAAGTGATATGGGGAAAAATAATTCTGTAATATGGAAATAATGTTACTCCAGGATAAGATACTCTATAAAGAAAATAGAATTATAAATTCTGAAAAATATATTCTGAGTTATAATCTCATGCTTGAAAATAATCTATTAACCCAAATCTAGAATATAAGAAAAAATGATCTTTTTCACAGTGAGTCCTTGTTTTTTTATATTCAATTATGTGTTTATAAATACGTAGATAAAAACAAATGAAAATTTTGACCAAAAAGTGGTGACTTACATTTCTAAAATGTCTAGTTCAACAAAAAAGTAACTTTGTAACACTGAACTTTAGAGACTCAATAGCAAGCGAGGCTGCTGATGCGCACCTGGAACTGGATGGCTGAAGCAGGAGGGCAGGGGTTTGAGCGCAGTGTGCAATTTAGTGGCTTGATGAAGCCCTGTTTCAGATAAAAAATAAACAGAGATAGCTCACTGCTATAGCCTTGGGCCCAACAACATCCACTGCTGAAAATTAAAAGAAATCAGCACAGATACTTGAAATTTATCTATGTTTAAATTCACTTCAAAATTACATGCTGATGTATGTTCACGTAGCAACTCCTTACTCCTACATGTATCAAAATCTTAAAGCATTTAAGGTGAAATAAATCTTATTTCTCTCCATCCTGTTCCACAGAAGATACCCCTATATCCTTCCTCTTGGGTAATTTTCATCCCCAGATCCAAACCCGGAAATAATTTCTTGAGTTCTCTTAGTTTCTCTTCTTCCAGCAATTCCACACCGTTCCATTATAAAATATAATCAGAGTCCATCCATCCTCCCTGCTGCCGTGAACTTCACCCACACGGAGCTGTGCCTCCTGACTGTGATGCCCAGGTGCCACACAGTAGTGAGGGTGACATTGTTAATATCAATTGCTTAGGTGTCTTTGCTGCTTAAAATCTTTTGTAAGGTTTGTTATGACAGGTTTAACTCTCATCAGAATGGGTATAAAGAAAGAAAAAACCCAGGACAATTTCTTTGTACAAAGACAATGTAAGGCATGGTACCTGTGTACAATGTAGATCATAGTTTATACCTAGAAATAGGGAAGGATTTAAATGAACAGAAGGGACACCAGGAGATCAATTAAATCCTTGACATAAAACCTCAGTCTTTGAGTATCCCCAAGATTTTCTGGAATGAGAGTAAATCATGGTAGTAGCTGTGAAAGGTAGCAAAGCGGGCTTCATGCTTGATTCACATGCCCTGAATACTTTCGTGGGTCTATGTACCTAGAGCATCATTTCAAGGAAACTTCACAAAGAAGCATGCAAGGCACCATGTTCTCAGTCAGAACTTTTCATTGGGCCTCTGCACACTTATATTCATGGAACTTGAGGAAGGAAGAGAGAGAAATGATTATATTGTATAGGTCAGCTATATTTAGTTCTACTGATAAAAATACCTTTTATAGATTACACGTAAGAACACACACTTCAAAAAACATACCAGGTTAGAATATTGAGTTTATTGAGAATACAAATATACAGTTTCTGAAGCAAGTGACTTCACACCGAAAAGACTTGGAGTGCCTTATCTATTATGTTATGAACAAAATAGGGCATAGAAAGTTAAAAGCAGAAAATTTTAATAAAGTAATATTTGAAGAGCGTCTCAAATTTTATTCAGTGGTAAAAATCATTATATGTAATAATGTATGTGTATAATATTCTTTGCATTTCCAGTGTGATTCTTTGTAAGAGAGTGATTTAAGTGAATGGATATACATGTAGATGTTCAATGCTTAGTGTTAACTGTTGTGTGAAAGAAAATTATATCATACATTAGCCTAAAAGGAAAAATTACTTCTCGGGCCTTGTGAACTAAATCATGACGTTCACTTTTCAAGCACAATACTTTTATTTTTTTATTTTTTTTTATTTAAAGAAAATAAAAGTACAAAAACATATTAACAAACAGACACCAATTAGCATAAAAAATAGTACAATCACAACTAATCTATAGACAAGGTGAGATGGTTTCAACAGTGGTTATTTTTTATCCATTGATATCTTCAAAGTGTAAATATATGAACCCATATACACACATGCAAAATAAGGCAGACAATCCTCTCAACAACAGAAAAAACACAAATACCAAAACTCCAAAGACAAATAACAAAACAGGCAAACAACAACAATAACAACAACAACAACAACAAAAAACCACCAATAGTTGCTGCTTTGCATATTGATATCTTCGAAGTGTGTGTTCAGGATAACACAGACAGACATACAAGATTGATCAAATAACCCGTCATCAATTATTCCTTAGCATTAAGTGATATAATACAATAGTAGAACAATGTTAGCCCTCCTGCATATATGTATATTCATGTATACATACATACATTTTTGTCTCTTTCTTTTCTCCTTTCCCTCGTCCCATCTGTTCTTTGTTTTAGAACAGATTTCCTTCATGTTTCTTAGTTTATATTCCCACGCTCGGGTTCTTACACCAGTGATACAATACGTTGCCTGCACATGTATCGCTGATTTATTTCACTTATGAGTATGGACTCCAGTTTTGACCACTTGCCTACAAAGTCCCCAAAACTGTCTTTCTTTATAGCTGAATAATATTCCATTATATAAAAATGCCACAGTTTTTTAATCCAGTCTTCTGTGGATGGACACTTGGGTTGC
>PVLD010014741.1:0-51168 GCA_004027595.1 Dinomys branickii | reverse complement strand
AGAAGAAAAAGAAAAGAAAAAGAGAGAGTCTCTGTGTGATTGATCTTCCTGCCTCAGCCTCCTGAGTGCTGGGATCACAGGCCTGCACTACTAAGTCGGCTGAGAGGAGAGTCGCTCAGGGCTGGAAACTCCTCCTCTGCCCCTCTCCCTGTAGACCCAAGGAGCCCCTGGAGAAGGTGCAGCCGCCGGGCCGCGGGGGGCGCTGCTCGGGGCGTAGCTGCCTGCGCCGCTGGTCGCACTTCTGGGGGTCGCCGGTGACCGCCTTCCTAGGCAACGTGGTCAGCTACCTGCTCTTCCTGCTGCTCTTCGCGCGCGTGCTGCTGCTGGATTTCCAGCCCGGGCCGCCGCACGCCTGGGAGCTGCTGCTGTACTTCTGGGCTTTCACGCTGCTCTGTGAGGAGCTACGCCAGGGCCTGGGCGGCGGCTGGGGCAGCCTGGCCAGCGGGGGGCCCCGACCCGGGCACATCCCGATGCGCCGCCGCCTGCAGCTCTACCTGGCCGACGCCTGGAACCAGTGCGACTTGCTGGCCCTCACCTGCTTCCTGCTGGGCGTGGGCTGCCGGTGAGTGGGCCAAGTGCCCGGACCCGGGCTTGGGATCAAGACGGGATCCCTAGTTTTTATTTTCCCGGTAGTGAGTCTTTCCACTGCGCTACATCCCGAGCCCTATGCATTTTTTTTTTTTTTTTTTTTTTTGCGTCAGGGTCTCCATTAATTGCCCTGGCTGGGCTCAAAATTTTGACCCTCCTGCCTCAGCCTCCCAAGTGCTGAGATTATAGGTGTGTATCACCACACTTAGCTTCTTTTTTATTTTTTATAAAATACAAATTGTAAGGAATTCCTCTCAGATATTTTCTGTTGCAAGGACTGGGTTGTATGATGCTTCCAGATCTTGCTGTATAGTCCCCAGGGGGAGGGCAAAGGCTGGGGCAAAATGTTCTCAGGCATAAACGATTATTTCTTTGGGTCTTGGTCCCTGCTCGTGGCCCACCACCCCCTATTGGGGATTGAACCCAGGGAGCACGGAGCTACGCCTAGACCTTTTCTTTTTCCTTCTGAGCCAAGATTATGCTCAGTTGCCCAGGCTGGTCTCAAGTTTGTGAACCTCCTGCCTCAGTCTCTTGAAGCGGCTGGGATTACAAGTGTGTATAATTACTGCCCAGCAGTGGGCAGGCCAACCCCTGTGCTTCCTTCAGACTTCAGCTTACTGTCCCCATCTTTGAAAGGCTTCTTTCCCCCCAGACTCTGGATCCCTCTTTCTGTCTCCCTGAGACCCCCTCAGATGGCGTGCTGGCCACAGCTTGTCCCATTTCCCTCCTCTCATGCGATTAGAAACTCGTCATGTGGCATCTATCTCATCCTCCAGCAGCTTAAGCCAGTGCATCACATTTATGTATTTATTTAGGTTTTTTTTTTTTTTTTTGAGACAGGGTCTCACTGTGTAGTTCAGGCTGGCCTTAAACTTGAGGTGATCCTCCTGCCCCAGCCTCCTAAGTGCTGGGCTTGCAGGCATGCACCACCGTGTCCAGCCCTTAGACCATCTTTTAAATATAAATCTCTTGGGGCCAGGGAGACAGCTCAGCTGTACAGCGCCTGCCTGGCAAGTACGAGGTCGTGAATTCAATTCCTGGCACCCCCCCAAAAAAGTCTCTTACCAAAAAAAAGACAAAATGTATCCCCATTGAATAAGATTTAAAAAAATAAAGAACAGTTCTGAAATGGAAGATTTTCCTCAGGGACTGGGAGCTTCCTGCCTTTCTCAGAGGTTCCTCCGTTAAGGTTCGTGAATGCCCTGACTGTTCTCTTTCTGTTCATTTTTGTGCACGTTGTTTGCACACAAATAATCTGATATGTATGCTCCTGGGAACTTTTACTTTTTTTTTTTTTTGGTACCAGGAATCGAACTTAGGACCTTGTGCTTGCCAGACAGGCACTTGCACCACTGAGCTCTACCCCCAGTGTATCTTTTTCTTGACAGTGTAGCCCAAAGTTCTTTCTCTGTCAGTATCTGCGCATGTATCTTAATCTCTGAAAATGTCACACAGATTCCAGAAGACAGGATTAGAGCCATCACTGGCTAAAGATCAAACACCACAGATTGCTTTTTGCCAGAATTTAAATGAATTAGTTCTTTTTATAAGGCAGTGAGGCAAAGTTCTAAAGTTTATGAGAGAAAAATCATCCTAAATTTCTTTTATTTTTGGTACCAGAAATCCAGCTCAGTGCTTCCTCACACTTGCCAGGCAGGCGCTGTGCCGCTGAGCTACCTCCTGCCCTAGCCTAAGTTTCTTCCACAAGGTCTCTTTTCATTTTCTACTCCAGATAGTATGAAGTTACAGTCACATGGTAACTGCTTTGGTTCTTCCTCTTCCAAAAAGTCTATTTCTTCCTTCCCCTCTGTGCCAGGTACAGAGCTGCAGACCTGTAATCCCTGTTATTCAGGAGGCTGAGACAGGAGGATCTCAAGTTGGAGGTCAGCCTGGATAGCTTAATGAGACCTTGTTTGGAAATAAAAGTAAGAAGGACTGGAGATGCACCTCCGTGGTACAGCGCTTGCCTAGTATGCATGAGGCTCTGGGTTTCATCTGCAGTACTACAAAGGAAAAAAAAACAGCAAGAAACTTGGGTGACAGCCATGACCCCCAGAGCAAGCTCTGTCTGCTGGAGCAGGAGGCAGCGTCCTTCACACGGGGTTACATGAGATGAAGTCATTTGGCACGGGGTGTTTATCCAGACAGAGCAAGGTGAGGGGTCTTGCATCACACTACCGCTTCTGTGTATCCCATGTTTATTTTGGATAAAGTGTCTTTTGAGAGGAAAGGACAGGGGCTCTTCCTGTCCTGCTCTAAATATGCCAGGCCTGCTTTGGATGTTTTATCAAATGCTCCAGGTGGCAGAAAATCTCTGTGTGGGAAAATGAGAAGTTTACTTCTTAATTGAATAAGTAAATAAATTAATCAATTAATTAATTTTGACACAGGGTCTTGCTATGTAGCCAAGGCTGGCCTTGAACTCACTGTAGAGCCCAAGTGGGCCTTAAACTTACAGCAATCCTCCTGCCTCAGCCTCCCTACTACTGGGATCATAGGTGTGTGCCACCATGCCCAGCTGAATCACTATTCTGGATGGGTATTTAGATTACTTCTCTGTGTGTGTGTGTGTGTGTGTGTGTGTGTGTGTGTGTGTGTGTTTGAGGAAGGGTCTCGCTACATAGTTCTAGCTGGCCTTAAACTCACTGTGTAAGCGAGGCTGGCTTGAACTTAAAGCAGTCCTCCTGACTCAGCCTCCTGAGTGCTGGGATTACAGGCATGCACCACCACACTTGGCTATTTATATTCTTAAAATTACAAAACAGTGAAAATGTACATCCCAGATGGAATGTGGGTGGATCAAATAGCACATACATTTCTGACCCAGATTTCCTTTATGTAGCTTTGCCCATGCACACGGCCACCACCAGGGCACAATAGTGCCCCCTTGAGGATAGTCTTGGTAATCCCCGATACTGTCCATCTTTAACATTTTCTAGCTCTCAATTTGACTTTCACTGTTTTGTGCATCTGTCAGGTGAAGATGACCTCTTGTTTTAGTTCATGTGACTCCACTAGGTAGGTTGGGGATCTTTTTTGTAAGTTTGCTGGCCACACGGGGCACTTATGTCAATGGTCTTCATATTTTGTCCACCCCCTCAATTGTGTATGGGAGTTCACTAATCACCTGCCCTCCCTTCTTCCCTCTCTTTTATTCTGGATTCTAATTTTCTTTTAGCTATCTGCTTGCAATCTGCAGCTCGCCTTTTTTTTTTTTTGAGACAGGGTCTGGCTATGTATTCCAGGCTTTGAACTCACTATGAAGCAAGGGCTGAACTCGAACTCATAGAGATCCTCCTGGTTTGGCCTCTTGAGAGCTGGGATTATAGGCGTGTGCCTGGTCACTGGCCTTTTCATTTTCATCTGCTGTCTTAAACATTCTTGTATACTTTAATTTTTCATTTTGAAAAAAGCCCCAAGACTAAACAAACATGGCAGAAGCAGCCCAAGGAGTTCTCCTTACATTTTTAACCAAGGGCTTCCCAGTGTCAGCACAGAACATGATCTAAACTTGGAAACCACACCTAAAACCCACCAGCTGTCGCACTGACATCCTGTCCTTGCCCTGGAGCCAATGCAGGGGCCCTGTTGTGGCCTCTGCTGTGTTGAACCCCCAGTAGTGGCTAGGCAGGGTGTCCTTGATGAGGGTTTGGCCTGTGTTTCTTTGTAAAAAATTTAGGTTCTACATTTTGAGCAGAAATGCCAAAGAAGGATGTTTTCTGCTTTTCAGTCTCATGTCCATGTCATCTTTTTCATCTTTTTTTTTTCGTTAGACAGACTCTCACTATGTAGTTCAGGCTGGCCTTGAGCTCACTTTGCAGTCCAGGCTGGCCTTGAATTCACAAAGATCCTCTTGCCTCAGCCTTCTGAGTGTTGGGATTAGAGGTATGCGCCACCATGCCCGGTGCCTTATTGTAATTTTATGTCTGTTACTCATGATTTTCTGTCCTATGACTTTTTTTTTTGAGATTGGGTCTTACTCTACCCCAGGCTGGCTTCAAACTCTTGATCCTCCTGTCTTAGCCTCTGTAGGAGAGCTGGCATTACTGGCCACTAAGCCTGCTTCTGGCAGCTTTTCCAACTTTATTTTTAATTTTTTATTATTATTATTTTTTTTGGCAGTACTGGGGATTGAACTCACAACCTTGGGCTTGCCAGGCAGGCACTTATTACACTGAGCTATATCCCCAGGCCCCAACTTTATTTTTTTGTGTGTGTTTTTGTCTTTTTGAGACAGGGTCTCACTATGCAGCTTAGGCTGGCCTTGTGAGCTCACTTTGTAGCCTAGGCTGGTCTTGAACTTGCAACAATCCTCCTGCCTCAGCCTCCCAAGTGCTGGGATTACAGGAATGCGTCACCATGCCTGGCCCCAGCTTGATTTTATAGGGATCTCCTAGCTTTTTCCTAAACCCAATCCTTCACTTAGCCATTTATTTATGGGTGTGATGCCCTGCATCCCAGTGTGCACTGGTAACTAAATAAGCCCCTGCGAAATCAGGGCTCTGTGGAGGCCTCAGTGCCTCCGTGGGCCTTGAGTGACCCTGTTTCCTGTCTCTTGACCCAAGGCTGACCCCGGGTCTGTATCCCCTGGGCCGCACGGTGCTGTGCCTTGACTTCATGATCTTCACGCTGCGGCTGCTGCACATCTTCACTGTGAACAAGCAGCTGGGTCCCAAGATTGTCATCGTGAGCAAGATGGTGAGGGCCAGGGGTCGAGGGGTGGGTGGAGGGGAGGAACCAACGGGAGGTGTGGCTTGGTGGGCGGGGCCTTGCGGGGCGGAGCCTTGTGGGGGCGGAGCCTTGCAGGAAGGTGGAGCCTGGGCGGGAGGGCGGAGGCCGAGGCCAGCTGAGCAGCACCTTCCCCCTCTGCAGATGAAGGATGTCTTCTTCTTCCTCTTCTTCCTCTGTGTCTGGCTGGTCGCCTACGGCGTGGCCACCGAGGGGCTGCTAAGACCCCAAGACCGTGATCTCCCCAGTATCCTGCGTCGCGTCTTCTACCGGCCCTACCTGCAGATCTTTGGGCAGATACCCCAGGAGGACATGGATGGTAGGGGTGGTGACCTGCCACCTCACTCTGGTCTCCAATCCTCTCCCCTGGGTCTCCGTCCCTTTCTCCCTTTCTGTCTAGGCCTCTGTCCCCATCTGTGGGTCCCCGCTCTACCCCGGCAGTCCCTTTGCCAGGCCCCTGAGTGTCTGCATTCACAGTGGCCCTCATGACGCCCATGAACTGCTCGTCCGAGGAGGGCGCCTGGGCTCAGCCTCCGGGGCGCCAGGCAGGCTCCTGCGTCTCCCTGTACGCCAACTGGCTGGTGGTGCTGCTCCTCGTCATCTTCCTGCTTGTGGCCAACATCCTGCTGCTCAATTTGCTCATTGCCATGTTCAGGTGAGGCTCTGGCACTGTCTGAACTTACCTCACCCGCTGACCCTTCACCCCTTCCAGACTGATGCACCCGGACTCGTCAGGTCTGCCTCTGACTCAGTCTAACGCCACAGCCATGGTGCTGCGCGCCTGTAATTCCAGTGCTCTGGAGGCTGAGGCAGGAAGTTTGTCTCGAGTTGGGGCCAGCCTGGGCTTCAGAGCAAGACCTTGTCTCAGAATACCAAAACCAAAGTCACAAATAAGCTAAGAATCACTGACTTGTCCCCAAATCCAACCAGACCCTGTTCCTCATTTGAACTTTAGACTCACTTCCCAAGCTCCAGCCAAAATGTTTTTTAAAATTGTGATTAAGAAGCCAGGCATGGTGGCGCACACCATCCCAGCACTGGGAAGGCTGAAGCAGGAGGATCCTTGCGAATTCAAGACCAGCCTAGGCTACAAAGTGAGCTCAAGGCCAGCCTGAACTGCATAGTGAGACCCTGTCTCAAAAAAAAAGTTATGATTAAATATATATAATATAAAATTGGCCATTGTTACCATTCATGGGTCCAATTAGGTGATATTAATTATATTCATAGTGTTCTGCAGCCATCATCACAGTGCATTTCCAGCAGGGCACACAGTGAATCCTGCTTCCCTTCCCCCGCCCGGTAACCTTGAATCTGCTGTCTCTGGATTGGCCTGTTCTGTGTGTTTCACACACTTGTCCACAGGGTTATACATCTGTCCTTTTCCATCTGGCTTCTTTCACTTAGCACATTTTTAAGGTGACGCAGAACATTATGCCTTGTTACAGCTGAATAATATCCCACTGCCTGCACACATGTGCTAATTACCTATTTCTCTGAGCTGGAAAGTTGGGTTCTTTCTGGCTTCTTGGCTACTGTGAATAATGCCTCAGCGACTGCCAGCATGCAAGCGTCAGCTCTGTGTCTTTGGGCTGCACACCTAGCCATGGCGTGGCTGGGTTACACTGTCCTTCTATGTTTAGCGTTTGGAAGATCTGCCAGCTCTTTTCCATAGCGGTGGCGTCACTTTACATTCCCAGCAGCAGGATGAGGTTTCTGATTTCTCTGCCCCCACGGCGCCAGCCTTTGTTATTTAACTTTTGTAAAAACTAGTCAGCCTGGCTGGGAAAGTGGTGTCTTGCTGTGGTTTTGATCTCCGTGCCCTTAGTAACTTACTGGTGTGCTTATTTTCTCTTTGGAGAAAACCATATTCACACCTTTTAAAATTGGTTGTCACAGTTCTTTATATTTACTACACATAAACTTGTATTTATGATTTGTGAACATTTTCTCCCATTCTGTCTTTCCCTCTTCTTGATAATCTCTTATGATTTTTGTCTTTTTCTGAGACAGGGTTTCGCTGTGTAGTTCAGGCCGGCCTTGAACTGACTTATGTACCCTAGGCTGGCCTCGAATTCATGGTGATCCTGCCCCAGCCTCCTGAGTGCTGAGATTACAGGCATGCACCACCACCCCTGGCCTGATAATGTCTTATGGTGCACAAAAACTTTTGATTTTGATGAAGTACAATTTTATCTATTTTTTCTTTGGTTGCTTATATTTCCAATGTTGTATATAAGAATCTATTGCCAAATATAAAGTCATGAAGATTTGCTTGGTTTTTTCCTTAGAGTTCCATGGTTTTAGCTCTATGTGGAGACTGTTGTCACTGCCATTGTAGTTAAAGTTTTGTGTATAATATGGGGTCAGGGCCCAATTTCATGCTTTGTCCTGTGGAAATCCACTCGTTCCAGGCTGACTTGTGGTAGAGACTGTCCCTTCCCTTTAATTAGACTTGGCATTCTTCTTAGAATCGATCAGCTGTGGTTTTAGTTTTCTAGGGCGGCTGTCATAAAGGACCCAAACCCACACACCTTTAAGTAACAGGAATATCCTGCCTCACAATTCTGGATACAAATCCAAAGTCAAAGTTTTGGCAAGAGTGGTTCCCTCTGAGGGGCTTCAGGGGGAATCTGCCTCATGCCTGTCTCCCCTGGCTTTTGGGGGTGTGGTGGCATCTCTGGTTTTAGATGCACCATGGAAATCTCTGCTTTTACCTCTCTGTATGTGCTGTGTCCAAATCTCCCCATTTTACGACAGCAGCAACCACTCAATGACCTCATGTTAACTTAATCACTTTGCAAAGACTCTGTTTCCAAATAAAGTCATATTCTGAGGGGTTAGGACTTGAGCATATTTTTTTTGAGACAGGGTCTTGCTATGCAGTTCAGGCTGGCCTTGAATTCACTTATGTAGCCTAGGCTGGCTTGAAGTTGTAGTGATCCTCCTGCCTCAGCCTCCTGAGTGCTGGGATTACAGGTGTGCGCCAGCACACCTGGTTTGAGTGTGTTTTTACGGGAGACACAATTTGCCCTATAACAGTCATAGACTTATGGATTCATTTCTTACCTTTTAGTCCATGAGTCTCTATGTCTGTCCTTACGGCAGTACCAAACTGTTTTGATTTTTGTAGCTTTGTAACATATTTGCAAATTAAACCCAGCTTTATTATTCTTCAAGATTATTTGGGTTATTCAGGGCCTCTTGCAAGTCCTAATAATTAAGGATTTGATTTTTCCATGTCTACAAAAAAGATAGTTGAAATTTCTGTAGTGATTGCATTTAATCTGGAGACTGCTTTGGGTAACATTTAATATTTATAAAATCTGCAGAGAAGCTAGAGTATTCCAGCAAAGTTTTGTAATTTTCCATGTCCAAGTATTCCATTTTCTTCATTAAGTTTATTTCTAGATGCTTAATTTTTGCAAAAGTCATTTTAAATAATTGCTTTGTTTTCTCTTTCCTGTGTGTGTACTAGAGATTGAAAAGAGCCTTTGCACCAAGTTTTTATTTTTAATTTAATTTAATTATTTATTTATTTTTGAGACAGGGTCTTGCTAAGTCACTAAGTTGTCCTACCTGGACTTGAGCATATGATCCTCCTACCTCAGCTTCCTAGACTGCTAGAATTACAGGCATATACCACCACAGCTGAGACGTTGATTTTTTCGTATGTTGAACCATTACTTTTCTAATATAAATCCCACTTGGTCAGGATGTAGGATCCTTTTCACTGGGCTGGACTTGGTTGCTATTATTTCTTTTATTTATTTATTTATTTTTTAAATTTTTGTTGCTTTCCGCTGAAGGTTCTGTCTAGGTATCTGATACGCACTTTTATTCTGTGTTTGTAATTTTTTTGGTACATGGGGCTTGAACTCAGGACCTTGTGCTCGGTAGGCAGGCGCTTGTACCACTAAGCTATATCCCCAGCCCCTGCTATTATTTCTGAGGCTGTTCGTATTCATATTTGTACAGGATATTGGCCTGTGCTTTCCTTGTGATGTCTTTCCTTGGCTTTGGTATCCTGGTAATGCAGGCCTCATGGAATAACTGCAGACATTTTCTCTCCTTTTCAACTTTTTGGAAAGAATTTGTGAAGGATTTCTGTCTTTAAATGTTTGGTATAATTCACCAGTGAAGCCATCTTGTCCTGTGCTTTTCTTAATTGGAGATTTTTTGTTGGGTGATTCAATGTCTTTACTTTGGATGTATCTATTGAGACTTTCTATTTCCTCTAGAGTCAGTGTAATTTATGTGTTTCTGGGAATTTGTCTATTTCATCTAAATTATCTTTTTTTTTTTTTTTTTTTGCCTTTTTGAGACAGCGTCTCTCTCTGCAGTTCAGGCTGGCCTTGAGCTCATTTTGTAAGCCCAGGCTGGTCATGAACTCACAACGATCCTCTTGCCTCAGCCTCCTGAGTGCTGGGATTACACACCCGGCTTTAAGTTACCTAATTTGTTGATATACAGTTCATACATACGTAATTTTGGGGGCAGGGTTTCACTATGCAGTTGAGGCTGACCTCAAACCCAGCAATCCTCCTGCCTCAGCCTCTGAGTGCTAGGATTACAGGCGTGCACCACCATGCCTAGCATCATATTATTGCTAATAGTATTCATTTATAATCCTTTTTATTTCTACAATGTGTATAGTGACATCCTCATTTTCATTTCTGGTTTTTGCAATGCTGGGGAGGAACCCAGGGCTAGGCCGGTGTTCCACCACTAAGCTATAGCCTCAGTCCTCAGGCTGACTTTTGAGCTGGATTCCAGTTCTACATCCAACCTCTCCATTAATCCATGATAGCTTCCCCAATTTGACTTTTGACATCAATCCTTGGCCCTTCTAACCTCATTTCTAGTCATGTCCTATAATAATTTTGATTTTGTTGACCCTGATATCTGCCTAATACCTTGGACTTCAAAACTACATTGCCTGGCATCTAACCTTGATCTCCAACCTCATCCCAACCCCTGACCCTGATTTGCCCTTGACCTTAGGTGACCTTTGATCTCTGATTTCTGCAGCTACACATTTAGCAAAGTACAGGGCAACAGCGACCTCTATTGGAAGGCACAACGCTATAGCCTCATCCGGGAATTCCACTCTCGGCCTGCCCTGGCCCCGCCCCTTATCATCATCTCTCACGTGCGACTCCTCATGAGGCGCCTGCGCAGGAGCCGACGTCGGTCCAGCACACCTGCCTCTCCGGCCATCGAGCACTTCCGTGAGCACAGACACCTGGCCTTCAGGGGGGCGGAGCTTGGGGAGAAAAATGAGCAGGAAAGGCCGGTGTGGGAAGAGGAGGCGAGCCCACAGGGCCAGGGGGCGGGGCCATACAGGGCGGGGCTGCTCTAGGACCCCCCAGGGGCGAGGTGTGCAGCGAGCTGTAGGGTCGCAGACTGTTGGGTGAGCCGCACCTGAGATGGAGGGGGCCGTTGACTCATTGGACCCACCCACCAGGTGTCTACCTGTCAAAGGAGGCCGAGCGGACGCTGCTAACATGGGAGTCGGTGCAGAAGGAGAGCTTCCTGCTGGCGCGCACACGGAACAAGCGAGACAGCGACTCTGAGCGGCTGAAGCGCACCTCTCAGAAGTGAGGCGGGGTTTCTGGCCATGGGTGGAGCCTCGGTTAGGGTCGGGGCTTGTGGGTGGGTGGGGAGGAGTGAAGTGGGTGTGGCTTCTGCGGTGGGCGTGGCCGCCATCCTGAGGGCCCTTTTCCTAGGGTGGACACGGCCTTGAAGCAGCTGGGACAGATCCGGGAGTATGATCAGCGTCTGAAAGGGCTGGAGCGGGAGGTGAGGACGTGGGGCCTGGCTGGGGGCTGTGGCAGGGATCGAGGCAGCGGGGTTCCCTTCTGCCACCGTGTCCCTCATGCCCCAGGTCCAGCACTGTAGCCGCGTCCTGGTCTGGGTGGCTGAGGCCCTGAGCCGCTCTGCCATGCTGCCACCAGGCGGGCCACCGCCCCCTGCCCGGCCTGGGTCGAAAGGTCAGTGTGCAGGGCTGTCCCACGCCAGTACTTCCGCTGACTTCGCTCGTCCCCGGCCCTCTGCTCTCCCGTGTGCCTTCTGCGCTGCGTTTCCTGGGTTCCTATGTTTGTTGGTCTCATGTTGCTTCTCCTCCCCTGTCACCTACTGGAGAGGTGACTTCTCTTCTCTCTTGCCTGCAGACTGAGAGCCGCTGGTCCTCATGGAATGGCCCCCAGGGTCCTGCTCCTGGACCAAGGCCCAGGTGGGCCCACCTGTGTGCCCAACAGCCTTGTACCTGAGCTGGGCCCAGGCTCCCGGACCACGGTGGGGACACTGTGGGGAGTGTCACCCATCCGAGCCAAGCAGGCCCAGCTCCTCCAGCACCAGCCCCGCTCTGGGAGGACCAAGCTGTGTGGCACAGGCCGCCGGCCCTTGGAGGGACCTGCCCCAGTGGGGGACACAGGAGGGTCCTTGGGGCAGCAGGGACCACTGACCCTATTCCAAGCTTCCCCACACTGGGGAAATAAAGCCTTTAAGATTGGTTAGTGTCTGGCTGTTTGATCCTTGGGGAACTGGTGGGTGTCTGGGTTCTGCTGGGAGGGACTGGGGCTAGATTGGGGGTCCTGTGACCTTGGTGGCTTTAAGTGTTTGGGTGTCTGGCCCTCCTTCTGCCCGACACACCCCAGCATCTTGCCTGTGCTGTTCTGACGGCCCTCACTTTGGGGGACACTCACCTTGGCCCCCATTCGTTTCTGTTTCCAGGGGAAAAAGAACTCAGTAGGAATCAGCAGAGTATTTCCTGGAGAGGGTTGGGGGGTGGGCCCCGGGCACATCTGCCTGGCACTAGGCAAACAGATGATGCAGATTTGAGGAGATAAATGCATATGTGTCTTTAAAAAGTCTAATTAGTGGAAAATTGTAGGCCACACATACATGAAGTTGAGGCAGATATGCATCATTATACATGTAATTTAACTAAATAACCCATAACAGAATAAACTGGTAATGACAAGGCTGAACTGACAGCAATTATTAGTTAAATAGCAAGAAAGCCACCACCAGCCAACACATCCCAAAATCCAAACCAAAACATCCTTCCTCCAAATTGGATGCCTTCCAACCGCTGCCTCTCCGGGTGCACGGTCGTTTTGAAACCTTGCCAAGTGTGTGTGACACTCAGACTTCTCCCGGAAGCGCTGAATCAGGCCTCCCCGACTCAAGCAGCAGCAATCACGGTAACACGGGTGGAGGCGATCGCAGCAGCAGTGATACTGGAGGCGCTTGCTCTGTGTCTGGTGTTGGGTATGTGTACAAGTCAGTGAACCCTTCTGATGACCCTATGAAGTTCTTTTTTTGTTTTTTTGTTGAGACATGGTCTCACTGAGTAGTTCAGGTTGGCTGTGAGTGCACTACGTAGCCCAGGCTGGCCTTGTACTCCTGGTGATCCTCCTGAATCCTCCTGCCTCAGCTTCCCATACAGGCATGCACCACCACGCCTGGCCTGAAGTAGGTACTAACATAGTTTTACTATCCTTCTTTTTCTTCCTTTCCTTCCCCTTATTGTTCCTTTGTTTCAGTACTGGATATTGAACCCAGGGCTTTCACACTAAGCTACATCTCCAGCTCTTTTTACATTAAAAAAAAGTTTTTTTGTATGTGTTTGTGTGTGTATGTGACTAGGGACTAAACCCAAAGTGTTCAAACTGAGTCCAGCCCTTTTACATTATTTTTATTTGGAGACAGGTCTTGCTAATTTACTAAGTTGCCCAGGCTGGGCTTGATTTTTTTTTTTTTTTTTTTTGGTCTTTTCTGAGACAGGGTCTCGCTATGCAGTTCAAACTGGCCTTGAGCTCACTTTGTAGCTAAGGCTGGTCTTGAACTCACAACGATCCTCCTGCCTCAGCCTCCTGAGTGCTGGGATTACAGGTGTGCGCCACCACATCTGGCTCTGAGCTTGATCTTGCAGTCTTCCTGTCTGTCTCCCAGAGTGCTGAGATTACAGGTGTGCACCACCATGCCTGGTTTAGTAGATAGTATTATTGTTTCCACTTTTCAGTGAGGAAACTGAGGCATAGGTAAGATAAATGACTCACATAATGTCCCACAACTGGGAAACATCTGAAGCTGACGAGAAATCTGGGTAATCTACACACAGCACCTGTGTATTGCACTTTATTTTTTGTTTTTTGAGACCGAGTCTGGCTTTGTAGTTCAGGCTGGCCTTGAATTCACTGTGTAGAACTAGATTGGTTGCAAACTCATGGAAATCTTTCTGCCTCAGCCTCCCGAGTGCTGGGATTACAGGTGTGCACCAGCAGGCCTGGCTCTGTAATGTACTTTGTAGCTGGCAGTGTCTGCTGCTGCGGGAACTTAGGCCGTGGGCAGGTTTAAGCCACTGTCCCACTCCAAGTCCACCTCAGCCAACCAGGCTGTGCAGTACAGGGCTGTTCTGCTTTGCCAGCTGAGCTCATCAGCCCCACTGGAAGAAGTAGAGAGAGGAAGGAGGGACGTGCTCTTTCTGTGGGCCCCATCTCTTGGCGGTAACCCCAGAATAAGGCTTCTCTGGCCGAAGCAGTGGCTTTCAGGTTTTACCTTCTATCTGTTGGTGTCTCCAGAGTCAGTTTTTTGGGTCTCCCTTTGCCCCACAAGCACCATCCTGACCCCTCCCCCCCCCGGTGTTTTGCTCTCAGGGCTGCCTCGCCAGCTCTCTGGGTTCTGATAATCACTGTGCACCTGTGTCATGGACTTACCATGTCTGTGCCAACTCTGCTGCTTCTCACACACACATACAAAAAGGCTGTTAAAATACTGAACACTGCTGGGCATGGTGGGGCACAACTGTAATCTCAGCCTGGGAGGCTGAGGCAGGAAGAGATGGCAAGTTTGACCCCAGCCCGGGCAACTTAGCAACTTAATGAAACTGTGTTTCAAGATTTAAAAAAAAAAATTTTTTTTTTTTGAGACAGGGTGTGGCTATGTAGTTCAGATTAGCCTTGAACTCACTACTTAGCCCAGGCTGGCCTCAAACTCTCAGTGATCATCCTGCCTCAACCTCCTGACTGCTGGGATTATAGGTGTGTGCCACCACACCCCTATTTTAAAAAGGGATGGGAATGTAGCTCAGTACAAAGGCCCTGGGTTCAAACCCCAGTACAAACCAAACAAGACTACACACACACACACACACACACACACACACACACACACATATGCACACACCCAGACAAATAATAATTCTAGAAGTGTATATTAAATCCTACCTTCAAGCAGGACTTGTATATATTTATGATCTCTGTCATGGGAGAAGATAATCAGCTGTGTAAGGGATGAGGGGGTACAGTTTGGGGGTACTGCAGCGTGGGAGGCCAGAGGAGAACGGAGGCTGCATTTGCCTCCTCTCTGAGCCTAAGGAGCAAAGCGCACACAGGAATGATGGTGTTGCAGGTTTTAGGGGAAGGTCAATACAGCTTCGATCGGGTTGTTTACCTGGGCATGCACTGTGGGTGATGGAGGGCAGGTGATGCACTGTGGGTAACGGAAGGCAGGTGAATCTTGAGTTACTCTGCCCCTGTCCGAGTGAATAAAATCAGGATGATCCAGACACGCAGGGTTCCTCTGCTCTAGAGGCAGGAGCCCGCTGGCTGCCTGGTGCTAAACTGACTCTGTGTCCATCTTTCATCCTCATTCACCCCTGGGTGAGGGTGAGAAACTAGCAAGGCTCAGTCCTTACAAATGGCACCTGGGTGGGGAAAGACCAGCGTAATCTGATTCCCCACAGGTGGTGGCCTTAGCAGGGGCTTGGGACCAGCATAGACTGGTTTGCTACACTGGAGCTCAAACCCAGAGGTGCTCTACCATGGAGCTCCTTCTCCTGCCCTGTTAATTTTAATTTGGAACCAAGTCTTGCTAAGTTGCCTGTGCTGCCCTCAACTTGCAATCCTCCTGCCTCAGCCTCCCACATTGCTGGCATTGCACTTGTGTACCACAGTGCCTGGCTTAGACACTGACTTTGAACCTACATCCATGGACCCAAATGCTACTACTGTGACTCACCAAACTGAGATCATGTGGTGGTCAGGGATAAGTGAAATTCTGGCGCTGGAACACTGTCATCATGAGTTCCATGGAGCCAGGCCCCACACCTTATAATTTAAAATTGTGTGAGACACATTGGCCATCTGGGGAAATTCCTGGTCTTGCTCTTTGCCCACGGAACGAGGGATGCCATGACGGCAAGGACCAAGAGAAGGTCCCCAGAACTGTCCTTCTCTCCCGGCAAGAACTACACTGAGAAGACATAGGTGTGACAGTCATCACCACATTATAATGCCATGCCCCTCTGTGTCCTATCTGAAGGCAGGTAGACCTCGGAGGAGGACTTCAGTGTAGCAGACTTAGTCAAGGGGTGACTGCAGTTATAGTTGCTTTGCCAAGATGGTTTATTTGCTTGGGTGTTTTGAGGCACTCTAGGGGCTGGGGATATAGCTCAGTGGAATAAGCGCTTGCCTAGCAAGCGCAGGGTCCTGAGTTCGATCCCCAGTACCGCAAAAAAAAAAAAAAAAAAAAAAAAGAGGCACTCTAGCAAGTGACCAGACTGACACCCAAGATTGAGTGGAGTCCCTTTAGCAGGAATTCTTAAATCAAGCTCTGCCCTGGAGCCCCTCGTCCTCACTGGACCCTGCAGAGTAACAGCCTTGGGGTGTTCAGGGGAACTGAGGCACATTTCCTGATCTTCATGCTGCCTTCCAGGCCATGGGTAATAACAGCGTTTATCTCTGATCCGGGAGTCTCGTGGCTTCTGGCAACGTCTTTGAGACAGCAGTGGACTGCCCTGTAAGCAGGCAAAATCACACAGCAGACCTGGCAGTGCTGGCAAAGAGGATGTGACTGTGGCAAACATGGAGTTTTTCCGGACTAGGAAGGATGACAGAGATGCCATGGTTCAGGATATGAGAAGAATCCCAGGGCCTAGCAGGGAGTTCTGTCACCCGTGTGGAGGGGGCAGCCAGGAATAAGAATCTCCACTGTCCAGCCTGTTGATGGGCTGGCTGTATGGCCAGAGGTAGGATGGAAAGAGTGATCCAAGGGGCCTCCCTGGCAGGGGCGGGGGAGATGGCAATCCCTGCAACCCTTCACAAGGCTCCTAAGTGGGAAGAGTCTCTGAAAGTGCTATTAGCAACCTGGACCTTGGTATTGGAGACAGAGCTTTGGGTGCAACGTGTGTGATGGTGCACACTGAGAGGCTGAGGCAGGAAGATCACAAGTTTGAGCCTAGCCCGGGCAATTTAGCAACTTAGTGAGACCCTGTCTTAAAAAAATAAAAGGAGGACTGGGCATATAGCTCACTGTGAAAGTTCTGGGCTCAATCCTCAGTACGGAAAAAAAAAAAGAAAAAAGTTTTGAGTGGGCTGGACAGAGTGCAGAGGGCACGGCTGCTGCTCTGGGTCCCCGCTATACCCCAGTTGGGCCAGACCCACAGCTGGGTGCAGGGGCAGCCAGGATGTGGGGGGATGGAGGGCCGAGCCTGGGGCGTGAGAGGGGCAGGGAGAACCGAGTACTTCTGGGGTGCAGGGGGTGCAAGCGCTGCAGCTCTGGGCCCTGGTGCTGAGGGAGGAGGCAAGGGGAGCAAGGCCAAGCCTGGCTCTTGCTGTCCCCCCAGGCTAACCCACCCCTTGCTCGTGCGTGGGTGACTTTTATGTTGGTTTTTGTTTGTTTGTTTTGTTTTTTTTAGACAGGGTCTCGCTATGTAGTCCAGGCTGGTCTTGAACTCATTGTAGAGCCCAAGTTGGCCTTGCATTCGCTAGGGTCCTCCTGCTTCAGCCTCCCAAGAGCCGGGATTACAGGCGTGCACCATCGTGCCCAGCTGGCATTAGAGGTACGAGCATCCGGGAAACCAGCATCCGGGAAACCAGTGGGCGCTGGTTTCTCGGATGCTCGTACCTCTAATGCTCCGTATAAGTTTTGGGATTCTCCCAACGAGGGGCTGTCGCATGTGTGTAGGGTACCAGAAACAACCGGCATCCCAGGAGGAAAGGAAATGACAGCTTTTGCTTTTTTCCGTCCGTAGAGGAGGTCGATCCCTGGGAGCACTGAGGTCCTTCGCCAGCCCTTTTTACTTCAGTAGTTCATTTTGAGATAGGGTCTCTCTAAAAGTGCGACAGAGGCCATTTCCCGGTACCGTAGCGCCACCTGCCGGAAGCAGCCGCCGAGCTCACCCTCTGGGAAGGTGCAGCTGTCAAGATGTTATCGGAAGGAAGCGCCTGCTCCGTGGAGGCCTCTACTCCTGGCCACATATCCGCATTTGGGATGGGTCAGCTCAGACGATGACTATAGATCCGCAATGGTTAGATGTAAGTGGTGTAATCAAAGGCACAGCTGGTCTGGTCCTCGAGTCATATGTTTTGGTGGCAGCTACTCCTGTGGAGAAACCGTTACTCCAGCCTGCATTTCCCGAAGCAATGCCGCTGGCTGGATGAGGCCCTCAGTTCGCAGAGGTTCCCTTAAATGACCGGACTGGTCCGGCGATGGTAAAGGTGGGTGCTGTCCACTAGGGGGCAGCAGCCAGCGGGGCCTGGGGTCGACTCTGCGGACCAATTGCAGTTGCTGTTTAAGGGATTCGGAAGGGAGATGCGGATCTGAACCACCCGCAGGCATCTAGTGCTGCCTGATGGGAGAGTCAGCTCAGAAGAATATCTGACTCCACCTTCCTCACGCCCTCCTGGTCTGCACACCGACTACTGGGTCACCGAATGTGGTGGTCGGCAGAGGGGATTTGTTTCTTGGTTAACGACTGAGACCACGGTGGGGGGGATGGGAGAGTTTTATGGACCCACTCTGGAAAGGCAGGACCCCGCTGCCCCCCGTTCCTGGGAGTCATTCGCCCTTCTTTCCTCGGGAAAGCCTGGCCTCTACACCCTCGGCCAAGTAGGGGAATCAGACTCAATTCTGGGTTGGTCACTAGAGCTTTCTTGTTGGAGTGACCTGGCCCTAGGTCAAACGCCAGCAAACTATAGCCCATGGGATAAATCTAGTCCGTGACCCATTTCTGTGTGGCCCACAAGCTAAGGAGTTTTGTATTCTTCAAGATTTATATATAAAAAAGATGAATATGTAACAGAGACCATATGTCCTGCAAATCTCAAAATATTTATTATCTGGTCCTGTATAGGAAGAGTCTTCAGGCTCCCGTCATAGCTGCAACTACCTGCTGATGCTACACACGTCTTAGCCAAGACAAAGTGCTGGAACCCGAATCAAGTACAAAATCAGTGGATTGTGTCTTTCTAGGTCATACGTATGTACGTGGGGAGTTAAGCCATGCTGCAGCCATGGAGCGTGGGGCAGCTCTGGGGCCCATCTGGTGTCAGCTTGTAGCCATTGTAATGACCCCAAAGACCAGCAGATCTAAACTTTTTTTAAGAAAATCACAACAGACAGTGGAACAGCTGTAGCTTATATCATAGTGACCTAAAATAAGGAAAATCTACTGCTTCTTTCTGAGACATTTTGCCAGTTGCTGAGTCTGGGCCCCTTGGGATCATGGCTGAGGTCAGTAATCCGGGTTGGCTTCATCCTGCTGCATGGAGTCGTGTTGATGGTATTTGTGTGTGTATGTGTGTGTGATACTGAGGACGGAACCCAGGCCCATGGGAGACTGTGACTCCCAGTTCTCTGTTGGTCCCTGTCACTCTCTGGCTGCCAGCTGTCTTCATTGTTGCCAATCCCAGCCACTGGCCTCCTAGCTCCACCTTCCCTTGGCGATTCCAGCTCCACAGGCAGGACCCAAGACAGAAATCCTGAACAGGCAGGGACACTCCATCTGCAGAGGTTTTGCTGCACCTGATCAGTGTTCCAGCACAAGGGTGACAGTGGCCAGACTGGCCCAGACTGACCTGGGGAAGTTGCTCACATAGGGTGGGCATGGTCGGGGAGTAGTCCCTTGTGGCCTTGACTCAGGAGAGGGCCACAGAGTCATTCTCTGACAGGTCGGTGTGTGTTGCATGCTGCAGGTGAAGCAAATATCTCCTGGAGTGGCCAAGGAGCACCTGGTGCAGCCACAGCCCCCTGAAAAACATTTGGGGTAAATAAAAGTCCTGTCCAGGGAGTGTTGGGCCCCTCTCCACCAACTCGCTGTTGGATGTGCCCTGACTATAAAGTCCTGATCATTCTTTACCATTGTTCATGCAGCTGGCAGCATTAAGAAAGGAGGCACCTCCCCTCCTCCACAGAGAGAGGCTTGCTTGTGGGGTCCTATACAGCAGTGAATTCCCCCAGCTCAGAGGTCTTCTTCAGGAGCACAGCTCACCATGCGCTAGACTTCTGTTGCTGCCCCTGTGGAGTTTGGGGAGAAAGGAGCCAGTGCAGACCTGCCAATATGTTTTTCTAAGAGTAGAATATATTTATTGAGAGAAGGGAAGCTTTTGTCTGAGAGAGGGACAGAAGGAGGGCCTGAGTGGGCTGCCCAAGACTCTTTTCTAGGGACTTTTATAGAGGATAACCACGAGGTGAGGCAGGTACAAGGTAGGGCAAAAGTGGGAAATCACAGGTGGACATGAGTGGGATAAAACTATGGTCAGGCAATAACTGCTCAGGTAAAGTTGATTAAATTGGGATCAAGACTTCTGGGAAGATGGCGACCGGGTGGGCAGCAGAGAAAGATCCTCCCAGAGGATCTCCACCCAGACACTGGAATATAGCAACATGAGAAAGACAAGAAGGAGAGAAGTGGGTCCTTGAGGACCCAGGAAGGATCTGAAATGAGAATTGAAGCCCTCAGAAAGAGCAAACAAGACCTCTCCTGGAGGAAAAACTCGGAGGGCCGCCATGGTGCAGTTAGAGGAAGAGGAGGTGGAGAAGGAGGGAGTCGCTGCTCCAGACACATCCTCGGCCCGATCCCTCATCCTGGCACTCGCAACTTCAGCTTCAGAGGCCTGTGCTCGCAGAAGCCTCCCGACTCGGCCGGGGGAGAACAGAGTTCCAAGAGCTGGGCCAAAGCCAGAATGGAGAAGGCACAGCCTGGAAAAGAAACAGTGGCGGTTGGGAAGTGTTGTCGAACCCAGTGTGAGGAGAAAAGTTACAAGAGCCACTAAAACAGAATCCCCACTCTGTAGCAACCTTTCTAATCAGCACCCTGAGGCAAGGTGGAGTTAAAGCAACCAGTACACAGCCAAGCACACCTAGCTCTATGCCTGCCCGGAGGCTGTGGCCTCCTGCCTCTCCACTGTGCGAGCAACTACCAGCAGAGGGCAGCAGAGAACAGTGGCAGCTACCCCAGGGCTATAGCAATTCCCAGGGATCCAGCCAAAGAACAAACGGGAACTGGAGCACAACAGTCAGAGCTGCAGATGGAGGTGCACCACACGGCCCCACGCCCTTCTCACTCCAACACCAAGCAGGAAGCATTACTGGGCTTCAGCTGCCACCCTGAACTCCCACTCTGAGCACCTTGAGTCTTGGTGGCCCAAGCACTCAACATGTGTCCCTGACAGCAACAGGCTGAGTCCATGGGCTTCAGGACTCACCTTAAACTACTAATATGAGCACCAAGAAGGACTTCATACTGCTTGCATATATGAACCTTGTATGAACCCATAGCGACAAATTACACAAAAAGCAGCAGTCCCGGAGTCCAAGAGACAACAACATACTCTACACAGAAGACCTGAGAAAATTCTCCAATTCTCTCCTAGTACTAATAACTAAACTTAGCACATACCCTGGACTACCTCAGTGAGCACAGGTGGGGGAGACCTCACGCCACTTGTGCTGAGCATCATAAGTGCGTCCAATGCCCAGCTATAAGGGGCGGGGAGCGGCAACACTAGAGATCGAGAGGTGGGAGGAGGTGAAGACCTGGAACTAGGGTGCAGACCTGATACTCTAGCTGGGTGAGGATAGCTTCCAAAGAGTCTTAGGAGGCCTGCAGGGAGACACTAGTGGCCTATGAGGGGACCCTGGGGGCCTTGACAAGGAGCTCAGCAGCCTGAGCGGGGAGGGGGCTCCCTCTAGGCTACATGAAAACCCAGAGGTCCTGGACTGGGCCTCCAGGAGTGCAGCAATGGTGCGGAACCCGGCAGTCCTCAGGGGCGACCCCACCAACTCGACTGGACTCCCGATGGCCTTGAGAGCTTATCAACGGGGACTTGACCATAGTGAACCTGGTTCCCTGCCTATCTACCATCTTTGAGGATGGGTGCTCTTCCACCTCCTGCCATAGCAATTTGTGTGCTCATGTTTGTTACTGCATAATTTGAAGCAGCCATGTCCCTTCCCAATGTGAGAGCCTGAGGGAGTAAATAAACCAAAAAGTACAGTTACTATCAGAGGGAAGATGACTGATTGGGTGGGAGAACAACGGAGATGAGGGTGGAGAAAATTGATTAATTGAATGAGCCATCGTCTGTATAACTGAGTAACAAATACAAAGATAACATTATGTAATACAGCATCCAGTGCTATTCCCTACTATCTTCTCCACAATTTTGTATTTTTTTTTATTGTTTTTGTATTATTATGGTTTATATGTTTCCATTCTTTTGTTTTTGTTTTTTTAAATGGGATCAAATGGGGAAGCTTCAGCAGCACAAGTGCCTGCCTGGCAAGTGCAAGTCCTGAGTTTGATTCCCAGTACCGAAGTGGGGGAAGACTATCAATCCCTGATGTCCATCCCTAGGGAGATGTGTGGGTACAATTGTTTAGTCTTTTGTCTTGAGGCCTGGCCCAAAGCAAATCCATCTCCATTTGCAAGGTATCTTGTGTTCCATATTGGCTCCTTCTGGGGCCCGGCCCTGTCTAACTGCCTGTGATATTTCTGTCTACCTCAGCTGCCTCTGACATTTCCCCCTCTGAAGAAGTGACCCGAAGTGCCGTGAGGGAGTGAGCTGAAAGGGGTCAGTGTTGTTGACTGGACCCGCTAATATGGATGTGCTTGCTGTGCTGGGAAAAATAAAGTGCTTTGTCTCTGATCTAGGAGTCTTGTGTTTTCTGCTGAGATTTATAAAATAGGAAGAGGCTAACTTAGTAGCTTGTAAAGAGGGTCAGATCCCATCCCTGGGCTGGCTGAGCCCCCATGAGGGGGGCTCTAAGCCAGAGGGATCCTCATGCCCCCTGCCATGGTGGTGACAAGTTGCTGACCATCTGTGGTGTTGCTGCTCTGCTTCTAAGGCTGCGGTGAGCACTGCCCTAGGGCTGACCAAAACATGCTTTTACTCAGACTTGTCCTCTGGGACTAATGGCCAAACTGTATGTTCAGGACTCCAGAAACAAACTGACCCCATGGGACGCCCCCCATGGAAACAAGTACACAAATCTGATCACAAACTTAGGGCTTAGATCTAAAACATCCCTAAAAGTCTGGTGTTCAGCAGTGGGGCCTTGGGAAGGCAGAGCACAGGACCGTGCTGTGCTCACCTGTGGGTCAGAGCGCTGCTGAGCTCTCGGCTGTCTCTGCTGTTTGGAGATGGTAGCTGGGGCTGCCGTTGGAGGGTGGATCTCCTTCCTGAGCTCCTCGTTACCCCGAGCTAAGCATCCCTCCTCCACCGCCCTCGTCCTCTGTGATGTTTCTGCTTCGGAGCCAGCTGACCAGGGACTGAATCCCCAAAACTGAGCTCAATTAAATCCTTCCTCTTTGAAGTTGTGGGTGTCAGGTATTTTGTTTCTGACAAATACAGAAAACTGGTTCCAGAGAAAGGGGGGATCCTCGCTGTGACCATACTTGACTTCACTGACTGACTGACTGTTTTTGAGACAGGACTCCCAAAGTTAAAGGAAGAAAGGTTTATTGTAGCTCACAGTTTGTAGGAGTCTCAGTTCATAGTTGGCTGGCTCCAAGGCAGGGTGGCTTGGCAGAGGAGGATGCAGGGAAATAGGCCACAGCAAGCAGGCAGGAGATGGCAAAGGAGCAGGCGGCAGCAGCAGCACCAGGAAGTGAGCAGTTACAACTGCTGCCCTCTGTCTGTCCCTTATATTCTATCCAGGCTACCCACCATTAGGGTGGGCAAGCATTCACACCCAAGGTGGAGCACCCTTAATCCTAGCATCACACTGAGAATCAGTCCCAGTATCACATCCTTAATCCTGGCATCACACACTCTAGATCCAGCCACTTCCAAAGAGGTCCACCTAGGACTGCATGAGGCTTTGGAGTGACATCTAGGTACAAGCTATGACAGTTCTAAATGAGGAATTATATATAGTACGAGCATTAAAATATTCAGAACAAAGAAATGGTCAAAGGAAACTCCAATTTGATGACTTTGCTTTTATTTACATAACTTTTTTTTTTTTTGTCTTTTTGAGACAGGGTCTCACTATGTAGTTTAGGCTGGCCTTTTTTTTTTTTTTGCGGTACTGGGGATTGAACTCAGGACCTTGTGCTTTTTTTTTTTTTTTTTTTTTTTCCGGGACCGGGGATCGAACTCAGGGCCCTAGTGCTCAGCGGCAAGCACTTAGCCCACTGAGCTGTACCTCCAGCCCAGGACCTTGTGCTTGCCAGGCAGGCACTTATTCTACTGAGCTATATCCCCAGCCTCAGGCTCACCTTGAGCTCACTTTGTAGCCCAGGGTGTCCTCAAACTTGCAAGGATCCTCCTGCCTCTGCCTCCCAAGTCCTGTGATTACAGGCATGCACCACCATGCCTGGCTTATTTACATAACTCTTACATGCAGTGATACAATGTATAACAGAACATAAAACTATAGTGTGGTACAATACAATGCAAAGTTACATTACTGTATAAACAAGTTATACCGTAAAAAAAAGAGGTTGAGGCTCTATAAACAAGATGTACAGAATTGTACAAACAAAAAAAAACATGGAGGATGTGGGAACATGGCAGTCGCTCCCACGGTGACGTCCGTCAGGTAGAAGGAAGATGTGCTGAGATGGACTGTCCAAATAAACTCTGGGAATGTAGGTACCAAAAGCCCTGTGGAGAGTTCAGTTCTCCTACCCGGCAGTATGACACACGGATGCAAAAGAAAGGCAAAGGGAGAATATTCTGCAGGGGAGGAGCCCTGGGATGGCCAGTGTTCTCTGTGGGAAAAAAGGCTGTGAGTCCAAAAGCTCATGGCTTTTACTGGTTTCAGTCAGAGAGGTGGAAGCGGAGCGCTGTAGGGAAAATAAGCTTTGCAAGCGTCAGCTGTCATGAGAAACAAAGCAATTTTGTACCAGGCACAGAGGCCTCCAATTAGCAGTACAACAGATAGCTTGGTGTATTCAGGGCTGGCACCTTCACTGCTGGGAAGGTATAATTCTGAGTCCCATGGCCTCAGCTGAGATGTTATCTCATGCACTAGCCCTGGAATCTGACAGGCTCTTGCTTGAGTCCCCATTCCAGCCATTGGACAGGGGTGATTCTCACCCACGTGGTACAATGGAAGCACATTGGCTTCTCAGCTGGACTCAATCACATTCTTTTAGCCAATTAAGGGAACATCTGGTTCAATATAGCCAGCGCTGCATATCTCAAGTGGATAGGGTTGAAGCGGAGGTCAGGGAAAGAGCGAGGCAAAGGGCTTTGTCTCTCAGCAGAGTGCAGCTTGGTGGGCTCCCACAGTGGGGATTCCAGAAATGCTGCTCAAGTTTGTCTACCGTGAGCAAGGAATGAAGGGCAAGAAGATTCCTCTGTGGTTACCTGGACATCTCCTGGGAAGCCACTGTGCAAATGCTACTGTGAAGGCAGAAAAAGCCAGGACCCTGGGCTTCATCTTCTGAGACACAGCCTGTGCTGCCCTGCTGGCACTCTTCACATGGAGGCTGACAGGGCTCAGCACCCAGCAGGCATCATGACTGGCTACCTTTTTGTTCTTCTTGTCTATTGAGGCAGGGTCTCGCTATGCAGCTCAGGCTGGCCTTGAGCTCACTTTGTAGCCCAGGCTGGCCTCGAACTCTCAACAATCCTCCTGCCTCAGCCTCCCCAGTGCTGGAATTACAGGCATGTGCCACCACACCCAACTGGCTAGTATTTGTAAACTGTGAGGTTTCTGCTCATTCTTCCCCCATGTGAATTCATCCTGTTCAGGGTGTGTAATGCATAGAAATTCAGGTGATAAAATCTAAAGGAAAAGAAAACTACACTAGTCTTTGAGGCATTCTCAGAGAATTTTACTCTGGAGGTAATGGATACCTTCTTTCCCTCTCCTTTTCTCCTGGCAGTGCTTTCATTTGAAAGGTGGCAGGCAAGGCCTGAGGTTCATTTGAGCTCCAAGTCTACTTTCCATTATTCACAGGAACTGAACTGGGTAACTTTTATCCAGATTATTGACATTTTTTTCTTTTCTTTTCATGCTGGTAATGTGTCAAACTACCTGAACTCCTTAGGTGAGGAAGTCTGTGTTATTTCCCGCCCAGATACTGCTGAAACGCCTCAAGTTTCCTGTGTACAGCCACAAAGGAGGTGCACACTGGCAGATCTAGGTCTTCAGATATTTGGGACCCAGGGAAGAAATTCAGGGTGTCCTGCTAGCAGGGTACTGTGCTCAGATGGCAATGTTTTGAGCAGAACAGTTCCCAGGACACAGAGAAATCTAGTGCCAGGAATCCTGAGATCTTCTAATTCAGGAAAAGGGGATGCAGTTGGAGTATGGTCCAAGCCTGTGTCTGGGTGGACCATATATCTGCTCACTTCTGCTGTGTGTCCTCAGCACAGGGCTGGGAAGAAATAAACTGCTCGGGGTTTGGTAATGACCAGTAGAGGAACTGAAGGTGGTTTGATCCTCACAGTCACTGCAAGTGAGCCTAGGTAACCAGGAACTTTGTTTCAAGAACGTGGACTAGACAAAACAAACAAACAAACAAAAACCACTAAATCCGGGCATGTTGGCGCACACCTGTAATCCCAGCATTCGGGAGGCAGAAGGATCTTTGTGAGTTTGAGACCAGCCTGGGATACAAAGTGAGCTCAAGACCAGCCTGAATTGCATAGTGAGACCCTGTCTGAAAAAGACAAAAAAGAAAAAAAAAAGAAAGAAAGAACGTGGGCTGGCAGACTCACCCACCTTGTCCTCAGGCTTAAAGGTCACAGACCTGCAGGCCACAGCAGTCACTCTCCCTGCATCTCCGCTGGAAGGTTTTGTGACCTAGCTTAGCTCTGCTTCCTTTGGATCCTTTTTTGCTTTTTCCTTTCTGTCTTTTTGAGACAGGGTCTCGCTATGCAGTTCAGACTGGCCTTGAGCTCACTTTGTAGCCCAGGCTGGTCTCAAACTTGCAACGATCCTCCTGCCTCAGCCTCCTGAGTGCTGGGATTACAGGCGTGCACCACCACGCCTGGCTTTCCTTTGGGTCCTTGCAGGGAGTGACTGTGCTCATTGCCGTGGGGACACCATGCTGCACTGGGAAGCACAGAGCCTGGTGGTTCGGCAGTGAGGGATCCAGACCTCCTGTGCAGCGCACAGCCGCTGAGGTGCGACAGGGGAGGTGGAATTGAAGTTTGAGGAAGAAAGGGCCCAGTGGTTTTCCTCTGTCAAGTTATTTTGAGGAAACATATTCAGTATTTTTTCTACTTTGCCCTCAGCATTTTTTTTTCTTTTTTTGCAGTGCTGGGGATTGAACTCAAGCAGGTGCTTATTCCACTGAGCTATATCCCCAGCCCCTCCTCAGCATTTCATCTTTCTTTCTTTTCTTTTGTGCATTACATGTTTCACTATGGAAAAATGTGAGGAAGTGCTGAGAATCCCTTCAGTTCCTGCCTTTTGTCTTGTGTTTTCCAAATGGGTTCAGTTCTGATTCCTGGTTTCACAAGAAGCCTTGGTAGAAATTTCAGTCCTTTTCTCTGGGCAGGGAGAACCTTCTTGATGCTGACTCCACACATTTCCAGCACGTTCTGTACTTCAGCCCCATATCATTAAAACTTCCAGATAAGGGCTTTTTTTTCCCACAATGTCTCTGGTATTTCCTTCAGAAAAGTGTTCCTGTAAATGGCTCAGATCTTTCTTTTCTTTCTCAGCCTCTTAGGCTTTTATAAGCTGCTCCTCTATGGATGGTCTCCGAGTTCCCAGCATGCTTTCTTCCAGAACGCGTTACACTTTGATGTTTTCTTATTGATGTGCAAGTTTGCTTCAGCTGCAATTGCTCTGCTTCGGTAATTTTACCCCATCTGCCTTGGATTTTCACAGAGGATGTGATAACTGCACACAGACATGACCCATGTCCCATGTCTGTGTACTGTGTCTGGGTCCTGTGTGTGGAAAGAAGCAGACTCAGGCTAATGGGAGCCTTCTGCAGACACCTCTGCATTCAGACCTTTCTGGGTCCTTCCGTGTGCTTTCTGACCCTGTCCCCTGGCCAGGAATTCTTTGTTTCATCCTTTTACAATATTCCTGTTGAACCACTTCTTGTCCTACTACATTTTTGTTGTTGTTGTTGTTGTCTTTTTGAGACACGGTCTCACTGTGCAGTTCAGGCCGGTCTTGAGCTCACTTTGTAGCCCAGGCTGGTCTCAAACTCACAATGATCCTCCTGCCTCAGCCTCCCAAGTGCTGGGATCTACTACATTTTAAATTTGAAAATAAATGGTATGTTTGAACAGCTTCTAAAAAAAGGAAGCTATAAATCTGAACCATGGGTTGTAAGTCCAAACAGCACACCTCAATCATAAGGCCAAACAGTCCTTAAGTAGGGAGATTGTTTAATGAAGAATGTCTACAATTTTTTTGTGGGGTACCGGGAATCAAACTCAGGACCTTGCACCTGCCGGGCAGTCACTTATGCCTCTGAGCTATATCCCCAAGAATGTCTACAATTAACCTGAGAAAAAAAGAAAACTTCTTTTAAAGGTTTCAAATATTTATTGTTGACCCACTAGTGCTGATCATGGAAAATGATTCCTGACTAAGTGTGTTCAACTGTCCAGGCAGTGGTATATTTTAAGCTTGACATGGTGATGTAATCTTGACCAGGGTAAAGAAGGTGTCATCTTGTGGCCTCCCAGCTTGGTCTTCCCCCAGTGTCTCCTCCTGGAGTTGTATCTGATTCATCAGAACTCACTGAGGACTGGGATGGCTCTGCTTGTGCTTCCTGGCCAGGAATCACTGATTCTGAAAGTCCTGTGAGAAGACCTGGTTAGGCTCGGAGGCAAGCGGATGCACATCATGGTGGACAGAAGCAGAAGAGCTGGAGAAAATTTCAAGACAGCTCAACATTCAGGACGTGGCATGGGCATTGCTGGCTTCTTTTTGCCAGATTTATAGTGATAACAGGGGTCAAAAGGCAGAGCAAAAAAAATTTGGGAAACTTAAATTTTGGTTCAGAAAGACCAAAGTATACAGTTGGAGCCAAAAGAGGTGGGGCTGCTGAAGAGATTAGTGGCATTAAAAAGAAACCAAGTGCTTTGTACAGAGACAAGAAAGATGCCTTGAGGCCATCTCAGGAATCTGCAAGACCTCACCCATTGTAGGCTCAAAGGTGCCAATGTGCAAACCTTTTGTTCGAGAAGAGAGTCTCTGGGCCCCCTGCACAAAGGGTGCCCCTTAAGGAACTGATTTTCGAGGCTTCTTTTCACCATGCTCAGTTATCCTAACATTCAGTGACCACTACAGCCACGGCCCAAGGGGGCCCGGTTGCTACCCACACTGATGGTGCACCTTGGCACTGTTCATGTGATGCTGGCATATGTGACGCAGAATGTACGAGTTCTGGGGTCATGAAGGCTTACACTAGATTTTAGAAGAGGGCCTTGGAAGGCCAGACAGTGTGCCCTTGGGGGGCAGTGTGTGCAGCTGAGAGAGGGAAGCTGAAGGTGCCGTGGAAATGCCAGGAAGTTGGAGGGTACGGAAATGTGGAATACCTATTGAGGAAAACTGCAAGGAGTAAGCCAGGCCAAGAGAGAGAACATACTAGCTGCAACCAGCAAGGCCATAGAGGTAGGGCTGCCCAAGCCCTTCGAAACTCACATCTGTGCACAACCTTCCTGGTGTGCTGATAGAGCTATACAGGCTTTAATGTATGTTTTTTTTTTTTAATCTTGTTGTAGTCTTATTCCTTTTATTCTCCTATTCCTCCCTTTTGGATTGGGGATGTTTACCTTATGCTGTTGTCCTTGGAATTGTGCAGGTTGCTTTTTAATTTTCACAGCCAAGAGTTTGCCTTGAGTCTCAGAGGAAACTTTGGACTATTTACTTATTTATTTATGAAAGACAGGGTGTTGTAGTTGATACGTTGTGTCAATTTGGGGAGTCTAGAGGTTTGGCTGAGTGACTCAGCAGGAAGCCAGGGTGCTTACTTTGTATACATCCTGAGCCTGTGGGAGAGGAGGGCATGGAGATTGTGTGAGAGCAACACGCTCCCTGGGTGGGGGTAGCCTGCTTACAATGTAAGGGAGGTAAGAGGGCTGCTTGCCTGCTGTTACTCCCTTTTGGTAGTTGTCTTTGCTGTGCTCTGACCCCATGAATGTTTGCCCTCTGTCATGTGCCACTCTGCCTCTGGGCCAGCCAAGTATAGGCTGAAATCTCCACAAACTGTAAGCTAAATAAACCTTTCCTTCCTTAACTTTGGGCGCTGGGTATTTTGTCTCAGCAACGAGAGAAAAGTAACCAACAGGGTCTTTTCTATATAGTAAACAACAGGGTCTCTCTATATAGCCCAGGCTGGCCTTGAACCCACTATTCAGTGATCCTCCTGCTTCAGCCTCCCAAGTCCTGGGATTACAGATGTACCACTGCCCAGCAAGCCTTGGAACTTTTAGCAATGACATAACTGTTAGGACTTTGTTGACTCTGAGAGATGGACTAAGTGCATGCTGCATAACGAGGTGAGTGTGAGCCTTGTGGTGGCCAGGGGCAGAATGTTACCCTTTAGATCTAAACTGTCTTGCAAAAGTCCTCTGCTCAGTGCTGGGGCTTTGGGGAGGCAGATGATGGGGTGCCACACTCATTCATGGATCAGCGCACTGCTTGATTCACAGCTGACTGTGCTGTCTGAGGTGGGGCCGGGTAAGAGCAGAGCGTCAGCGGGGTGACTCTTTCAAGGGCAGGGTCTCCCTCTGTGGCTCCACACTTCTCTGTTTCCTGGATTCCAGGCAGTGAGGAGATTTCCTCCACCAGGATGTTTCTGCCTTGGAGCCAGATGACCACAGACCGAATGCCGGCAAAAGTGTGAGCCAAAATAACCCTTTCTTCTTTAAATTGCAAGTTACAGGCCCCTCTCTGAGTTCAGGTGGTCCGTAGGATTGCCCGTGGCACAAGAGAATCAAGAAAGACGTGGGGAAAGCGAGAGATTTACTCTCTGAGCTTTGAGCCCCTTAGTTTAATTATAAGGAGAATCATATATTTTGTTCATTGAACTTAGAGTCTTGGGGGAAAACTGCTTTTAAGAGGCTGGGTGTTAACTTTAAAGCAGAGTAGCAGAGAAATGGTTCTTTCTTTGCTCAAGAGCTCTACTTGGATTTTTAAAAGCTCTCACTCCTGTTTCTTGTGCTCCTCACATCTTTCCGGCCTCATGCCCACCCCGTCACTGTACCCGAACTGGAGTGGTTTCTGTGGCTGGGAGACCCCAGGGCTGGTTGGGGCGCAGCAGAGCCCGGCATGTTTGTGGGCTCTGGTGGATGAGGTGTGCAGGGACTCGTTCGCCAGGAGTTCGCTCCTATTGGGTGAGGTTGCTGGGCAAAGGCCCAGTCACCTTTGAGAGCAAGGGCTGGGCTGAAGGAAGAGGGTAGAGATGAGGGGCCCAGGAGCCGACCCCCCTCCTCCATCCGCTTCCCCATCGCTGCCTCCTCCCCGCCCCAACCACATGGCTGCAAGTGAGCTCTTCTGTAAGAGCCAGGGGTTTTGCCTGTCTTGTTTCTGGTTGTGAGTTTGCACTCCATAAATATTCTCAGTTACATCGCCAGGCATGATGGCGCACGCCTGTGATCCCAGGAATCAGGAGGCTGAGGCAGAAGTATCCCTGCAAGTTTGAGGCCAGCCTGGGCTACACAGCAAGCCCTTGTCTCAAAAAACAAAACCAATAACCAATAAACAAACATTCTTCATTAAATAAATGGGTGAATGAAATGGAGTTTGGAGCCTCTGGCGGGGAGGAGGCTGCTTTCCGTAATTTCCCAGAAGAGATAACATTTCATCTAAGGACGAGCTGGGAATGAAGCAGATGGAAAAAGGCCGGAAGCCGCCGTAGACAGGAGAGCTGTGCACTCAGGGCGCGGAGAGGGCCCTGCTTCCCAAGCCTGGCCTGCTGGTCCCAGTGACCGCCACGTACGCTGGGGAGAAGATGGACAGATCTAAGGGGATGCCACAGGAGAGAGCTGGCCAGGTCCTTGGGTGCTGGGGAGCCATGGGAGGGCCTGGAGCAGGGAAGAGGGGGAAGGAGGGGTGGCTGGGTGAGGAAATGAGAAGAAAAAAGTTTCTACATGGACACTGGAGACCTGGGTTCTATTTCCAGCTAGGTCACCATGAGACAGTTAGGGACACCAGGGGACAGAAGGTGCCAGTGACACCATGGGGGTGGGACCTGCCCATCGTTCCAGCAGAGGAAGGCGGGCGCCACTGCTGCCAGGCTGCAGACAGATCACGGGTGGTGGCGCCAGCTACTGCCCAGAGTTGTTGGGCAGCTTTTCTCCTGTCGTCTCTTCATGGCCATCACCACTGTCCTTGGGTCCAGAGCTGTGGCTCCTCTGCTGCGAGGGGGTGACATTTATGGAGAACGGGGAGGTCACCTGAGGCGGGGTGAACCGGGAGGAGCTCTTGCTGCGGCGCTGGTGCCGGAACCAGGGCAGCCTGAGCCGTTTTGGCAGCGGGGTCTTCCGGGCTTTGTGCTGGGAACCGAGGCTGGTTTTCCTCCTGGGGCGCTTGAGCCACTCTATGGCCCTGGCGACTACTGGGGGCCTTCCGTGCCACCAGTGGTGAAGTGCGTAGGCCGGGAGTGGCAGAAGGGTAAGAACGGCAAAGAAGGCAGCCCCGCGAAGGCTGCTCTGCAGATAGGGCTGCCTGACTTCCTGGCTCTGGGGGCAGAGAGAAGGGTGTGGGGGTTCAGTCCGTGCAGGTGTGGCCGGGGCGGGAACCTCCCAGAGGCTGGGAAGCTGGGTTAAGTGTCCCTGGGGCAGATGGGCACCCAGACCCAGAGACCTGTGGAGTGCAAGTGCTGACTGGGGCCTCCAGAGTGGGGTGGGGGCCTCACCGCGCTGCTATTCCAGCCAAAGTAGTAGGCAGACGGCTGGAAGTGGAGATGCAGGAGGCACACAGTGAGGAGGGCCAGGAGCATGGGCAGCGTCACATAATGACAGAGGAAGGCCCAAGAGGGCTGCAGTAGACCGACTTGCTGGCTGAACACCTCCTGCCTGAACCTGGGCCAGATGGCAGTCAGGGAGCTCTAGGACACGGGCCCTGGCAGGGTGGGCCTTCCTCTCATAGGGCCTCCCAGGTGGGACCCCCTCAATCACAGAGTCTGCACCACCCCAGCCCTCTCACTGCCCAGGTCACTCTGCCACTCCTGTGAGGACCCCCTGCCCGCTGTGGGCAGCCTTGGGGCTTGGACATCACCTTCTGGCTCTATAGATCCAGATGAGAGCCCCGTTCTGAAATATCGCAAGGATGATGAGGTTCAGAGGGACCAGGTAGTCATCAAACAAAGAGAGGATGTAGCTGCCGGGCTGACTGGTAAAGATGAGGCTGCCCAGGAAGCATCCCAGGCAGACGAGCGCTAGGCAGAGGCAGGTGTGGCTACACTAAGCACCACGAGGAAGCTGGGGTCGGGGGTCAAAGGCAATCTTGGAAGTTTGGCATGAGCTGCAGAGGAGGCACAGGGGGCAGCAGGGCAGGGTTTCTAATGTGGTGAGAACCACGCTTACCTGGGATTAGCCTGGGGTGGCTGATGAAGACGAAGGTGGAGTTTTGGAAGAAAGGGACAACGTCCTCCAAGGTTCTTATCAAGGCACCCAACCCAATGGTGAACAGAGTCAGGAAGAAGATGATGGCCCAGAAGGAGGCATCAGGGAACAGTGAGACAGCCTGGGAGAAGGCTGCAAATGCCAGGCCAGGGCCCTGCAGAAACTGGGGGTGGGAGGGAAGGGTTCTGAGGGCTGCACTGAGGGGTGCGGTGATTGATTAGCAATGCCTGCCTGGGGCAGAGGAAGAGGCACTGGGCTGTGTGTGGCGTGGGGAGAATGGTAACCTTTCCCCTCCTTGGTGTCAGTTGGGTCAGGTCTACCTCCTAGGGCCTCAGTTTCCCCCATGAACAAATAGGGAGCATGGAGTTGAATTTAGTAAAGGCTCTGGCACATAGGAGTGGTGGCCATGGCTAGGACTCTTTTACTTGCTCTAGAGGATGCTGAGGTGCCCACCAGGCTGCCAGAAAACACATTTCCCAGCATTCTCTGGGGCCTTGAGGGAGCACCCTCTTTCTCCCACAAACACACCTCTTCCTTCTGCACCAGGAGGCTGCAGGATGGAGAGAAGTAGATGACGTCGCCCTGGAGCTCTTTCGGGAGGCTGCTGATCCAGTCCAGGTAGTCCTGCGGGGCCATGTGCACGATGTCTTCGGGGGGTTGGGCTTCCTGAGGCAGCAGCCCATTGGATATTAGCCTTATCAGAGTTGAGGCTGCCCTGAAGGGGAAGCAGAGGAACGAAGAGTGATGGAAAGTGGCCCGGCTCCTCTGCCATCTGCAAACCAAGGACACTGAGGCTGGGAGGAAAGTGAGTTGCTGCTGAGGAATGAGGGCACCTGGACGGAAAGCAGAGGCTCCCAGGGCAAGACCGCCTAGCGGAGCCCACCTACCAAATCTGGCACCACTGTACCAAGCTACTGTCACAGTTCTTTTTAAAAAAATTTTTTTAAATTTTGAGACAGGGCTCACAAAGTCACTAAGTTGCCCAGACTGGCCTTGATCCTCCAGGCTCAGCCTCCCAGAGTGCTGGGATTACAACTGGGTATTTTCTGTAGGCAGTATTTTTAAGTGTTTTGAGGCAAGTTGCTGAGACAAAATACCCGACACCCAAAGTCCACGGAGGAAAGGTTCATTTAGCTCGTGGTCTGTAGAAGTTTCAGTCCATATTGGGCTGGCTCCAAGGCAGGGCAGGTGGAGAAGGGTGTCACAGAGGAGAAACAGTCCACGGCAGGCGGAGGTAGCAAAGTGACAAGGGATGAGACATGCCCCTTCCTGCCCCCTCTACCTTATCCAGGCTACTTAGGGTGGGCAGCACTCACAGCCCCAACCCCAGGGCCCTTGATCCTACATTTCATCGTGGATCAATCCCAGCATCACACACTCTAGATCCAGCCACCTCTGAAAAAAGCCCCACCTGTGACTGCATGAGGCTCTGGGGTACATCTACACACAAGCCATAAACCTGTCTCCCCACAGTTTCTGTGTGAAGTCCTCACTCTCAGTACCTCAAAAATATGGCCTCTGGTCACCACACATGTAATTAGTTAAGATGAGGTCATCGTGTAGTGGGTGGGCCCTTCCTGCAACATGACCAGAGTCCTTAGAGAACAGGAGTGTGGACACAGATGCACATTTCAGGGGGATGTCACATGAAGAGGAAGAGGAGAATGGGGTGACACTTATACAAGCCAAGGAATGTCAGAGACTGCTGGGAGACCACGGGAAGTTGGAAGGGGCTGGGACAGCTCCCTCAGGAGGACCCAAACCTCTCTACAGACTGTTTGGGAGGACATTCACCAGATGCATATGGCAAACTCATTATATAGACCAAACTGGCCTCAGACTCACAGAGATCCTCCTGCTTCACCCTCTCAAGTGCTGGGATTATAGCTCTGTACCACCACACCTGCCACTGAGCATTATAAAACGTAAAACTTGGACTTTCAGGAAGATGGTGACTGGGTGAGCAGCAGAGAAAGATCCTCCCAGAGGATCTCCACCCAGACACTGGAATATAGCAACATGAGAAAGACAAGAAGGAGAGAAGTGGGTCCTTGAGGACCCAGGAAGGATCTGAAATGAGAATTGAAGCCCTCAGAAAGAGCAAACAAGACCTCTCCTGGAGGAAAGGCTTGGTGGGCCGCCATGGTGCAGTCGGAGGAAGAGGAGGCAGAGAAGGAGGGAGTCACCGCTCCGTACACACGCTCGGCCCGCTCCCTCATTCCAGCACTCGCAGCTTCAGCTTTGGAGGCCTGTGCTCACAGGAGCCTCCCTACTTGGCCAGGGGAGAGCGGAGTTTCAAGAGCTGGTCCAGGACTGGAGAGGAGAAAGTGCAGCCCAGAAAAGAGGCAGTGGCGGTCTGGAGATGTTGTTGAACCCAGTGTGAGGATGAAAAGTTACAACAGCTACTAAAACAGAATCCCCGTTGTGCAGCAATCTTTCTCATCAGTGCCCGGAGGCAAGGTGGAGTCAAAGCAACCAGTACACAGCCCACCACACCAGCTCTACACCTGCCCCAAGGCTGCGGCCTCCCACCTCTCCACTATGTGTGCAACTACCAGAAGAGAGCCGCAGGGAGTCCCGGCACCAACCCCAGGGCCACAGCAATTCCCAGGGATCCAGTCAAAGAACAAACAAGAACTGGAGCACAACAGTAAGAGAGAGTTGCAGATGGAGGTGGACCACATGGCCCCACACCCTTCTTACTCCAACACCAAGCAGGAAGCACAAGCTGAGTTACTCCACCCTGAACTCCCTCTGTGAGCACCTTGAGCCTTAGTGGTCTGAGCACTCAACATGTGTCCCTGACAGCAGCGGGCTGAGTCCATGGGCTTCAGGACTCACCCTAAACTACTAATATGAGCACCAAGAGGGACTTCATACTGCTTGCATATATGAACCTTGTATGAACCCATAGCGACAAGTTACATGAAAAGCAGCAGTCCTGGAGTCCAAGAGACAACAGCATACTCTACACAGCAGACCTGACAAAACCCTCCAGTTCTCTTCTAGAACTAATAACTAAACTTAGTACACACCCTGGACTACCTTAGTGAGCATGGGTGGAAGAGACCTCATGCCACTTGTGCCCAGCCTCGTAATTGTGCCCAATGCCCAGATACAAGGGGCAGGGAACAGCAACACTAGAGATCAAGAGGTGGGAGGAGGCCAAGACCTGGAACTAGGAGTCAGACCTGGTTGTCTAGCTGGGTGGGGATAGCCTCCAAAGAGTCATAGGCGGCCTGCAGGGAGACACTAGTGGCCTGTAAGGGGACCCTAGGGGCTTTAACAGGGAGCTCAGTGGCCTGAGGGGGGAGGGGGCTCCCTCCAGGCTACATGAGAACCCTGAAGACCTGGACCAGGCCTCTGGCAGTGCAGTGACGGTGCAGAGCCCAGCAGTCTGTGGGGGCAACCCCCATGGACTTGACCAGGACCCTGGCAGCATGACAATGGGGTGGAGTCTGGCGGTCTGCTGGGGGTGACCCCGTGGACTCGACTGGGCCCCTGGCAGAGCCTCGCTGGGGTGGAGCCCGACGGTCCGCTTGGGTGACCCTGAGGACTCGACCCGGGGGCAAAGCCTGGCGGTTTGTTGGGTAACCCTGCCGACTCAACAGGACCCCTGATGGCCTTGAGAGCTTGTCAGTGGGGCTTGACCATAGTGATCCTGGTTCCCTGCCTGTCTACTGTCTGAGCATGGATGCTTTCCACCTCCTGCCATAGCAATTGTGTACACCCATATTTGTTACAGCATAATTTCAAACAGCCATGTCCCTTCCCAATGTGAGAGCCTGAGGGAGTAAATAAACCCAAAAGTACAGTTACTATCAGAGGGAAGATGACTGATTGGGTGGTAGAACAATGGAGATGAGGGTGGAGAAAATTGATTAATCAAACGAGTCATCATCTGTATAACTGTGTAACAAAGGTGAAGATAACATTATGTAATAAATACAGCATACAGTGTTAATTCCCTACTATCTTCTCTATAATTTTGTACATATGTCTCCATTCTTTTGTCTTTAAAATAAAAATAATAATAAAAAATTCCTGAAAACTCATTTATTACAGTGGCACGTGCCTGTAATCCCAGCATTTAGGGGAGCTGGGGCAGAAGGGTCACTAAGTTTGCCCAGTGATCTGGGTACACTTCCAGAGAAAACCTGGGCAGAGGGAGGAAGTTCTGTTGTATGTATTTTAGTTTGTTAAGAGTTTTAGTTTTTATGAATAGGGATTGAATTTGTCAAATGGTTCTTGTGTGTAAACGCAGTGAATTAGATGATTTGGTTAATTTCTGGACAAATCCCCCTGTTCATAATGTGTACATCAAATGCCTTCTTAATGATTGTTTTCATCTGTGTGTTACTTTGCAATTTTCTTTTCTTAGAATGCCCTTTAGGTGCTTGAGTCTCAGGGTTATTCTGGCCTCAAAAAGACAGTTGAGAAGCATTTGCCCTCTTTCAGCACCTAGGCGATGTGTTGGGTTCTCTCTTCTTGGACCAATTTCCAGTGTAGCTGTGGAGGCCAAGAATTTCCTTTGAGACAAAGTTTTAAATTATACATTTAATTTTTAAACTCAGGGATGGGGCTATTTAGAGTTTTTATTTCTTGCGTAAGTCTTGATCATTTGTGCCTTTGAAGAAATTTGTCCATTTCCTTTGAGCTGTTAAATTGATTAATATCCATTTGATCACACTGTTTGCTATTCTGTCAGTGTTGACAAGATCTCCAGGGGCTTGTTTTGGAGACAGGGTCTTGCTATGCAGTCCAGGCCGGCCTGAAACTGTCCATGAAGCGCAGGCTGGCCTCGAACTCATGGTGCTCATGCTTCAGCCTCCCAAGTGCCAGGATTGTAGATGTGTGCCGCCATGCATGGCTATAGGGATTTTTAAAACTTGTGTTTTCTTTCTTTTTTATCAGCTACTGAGAGGGAGTGTTTGAGATCTACCCATGACATGTCTCTGTTTCTTTAGTTGGGAAATTTTTCTTTTCTTTCCCTCCCCCCCCCCCTTCTTGGGCTGGGAATTGGACCCAGGGCCTCATGCATGTTAAGTGTGTGCTCTACCACTGGACTACACCACAACCCCCATCGTGTGTGTGTGATAGTGGGGACTGAGCCCAGGGCGTTTGCCCTGAGCCGCATCTCCAACCCCCTTCTATTTTAAGACAGCGTCTTGTTAAATCACTTAGTTGCCCAGGCTGGGCTCAGACTTGCAATCCTCCGGCCTCAGCCTCACAGAGTGCTGGGGTTATGGGTATGTGCCACCACACCCGGCTCCAGTTCATCTCGAAACTGTTATGAGATGTGAAAACACCCCAGTAATTCAGAGTTCCTGCTGAACTGACCGTCGCACCATCCTGACGTGCTTGTCGTCAGCTCTGGGGCTCTCACTTGTCCTGACTTTGGCCTAAATCTCAGCACATTAGTTTCCTTAAGGTCATTTGCTTACCTGCTATGTGTTTTTCCGTTCTTTGACTTTAGACCCATTTGTGACTTGATAAAGAATGTCACTTGTAAACAGGATGTGATTGAGGTTTTTTTTTTTTTCCTTCATTTTATAAAGCTCTTTTTTTGGGTGTTAAACTTATATGGTATTACAACTGCTCTCTCCTTTTAAAGAGGGACGTTTATTTAATGTAATTACTGCTCTGGCTGCCGGGCCTCTGTCTGCTTTCCTTTGTCTCATATGCTCCTTTTCCGCCCTTTTCTACTTTCCTTGGGTTCCTATCCAGTGCCCTGTTGTCTCCATTCTATCTTCTCCCCTGACTTTTAAGTGTGTCTCTTCGGTTTTTTGTTCTTTTTTTTTTTTCATGATTACTCTAGAGCTGTGCTGTCTGGTACGTGGCCATGAACCAGCTGTGGTTATGTGTGCCTGAGATGCAGCTAATGACTGAGGCACTGAATATTTAATTTTAATTTTAAAGAAGAGAGGTTACTTAGTTACTGGGAGAGTTTTCAGTCTGTTCAGAGCAAGTTGAGTATGTGAAATGACTTTTTCATTGGTAAACTTTAATGGCATTCAAATATAAATTAAATATTTTCTTCCAGCCTCAGGAATTTCTAAACTGAGCATGGTGGTGCATACCTGTAATCCCAGCACTTGGGAAGGCCGAGGCAGGAGGATCATTGTGAGTTTGAGACCAGCCGGGGCTACAAAGTGAGCGCAAGGCCAGCCTGAACTGTATAGTGTGACCCTGTCTCAAAAAAAAAAAAGACAAAAATGAAAAAAGAATTTCTAGTATTTCCCTTGGTACAGATTTTGTTGTGATGAATTATGTCACCTTTACTGTCATCTTTCTTCTCACTGCTGAGGCTGTTTTGCTGAATGTGGAATGTGGCTCCCAGGGCCTCCTGTCAGCACTCTAGCAGTGTTTCATTCCACTTTACTCTGGCTTCCATTGCTTCTGAGAAGTCTGCTGTAATTCTTATCATACAACCATTTTAGGCAATGTGCTCTTCGCTATTTCTTTTTTGAGACAGGATCTCAGTATGCAGTTCAGGCTGGCCTTGAATTCAGAGCTTTGTAGCCCAGTCTGGCCTCGAACTCACAATGATCCTCCTGCCTCAGCCTCCTGAGTGCTGGGATTATAGGCATGCATCACCATGCCTGGCTCTTTACTATTTTTGATTACTTTAGACATTTTCTGTTCATATTTGACTGTCAGAGATTTGACTACGATATACAAGTTGTGGTCATCTTCGTTTTTACCCAGCTTGGGATCATCTGAGCTTTTAGTATCTGTGGATTTAATGTTTTTAATTAAATTTGAAAAGTATTTTCTCAATTCTTAAATTTTTTGTACCAATTCCACCTTTTCTCCTTCTGAAACTCTAGTTACATGCATTTAGACTGATAGATAGGATAGGTTACTGAGGCCATGTTCAGCTTTTCTTTCTGTGAGGTTCATGCTCTATAACTTCTACGTGTAACCTTCTGTCTCTAGATATGTTATATAACTTTCTGTCTTTAAGTTTACTAATCTCTTCTACTATTTCCATATCATATTAAATGCATTTGATGTAACCTTCATTTAACCTACATTTTCAGGTCTAGAATTTCCATGGGGCTCTTTTCTGAAGTCTCTGTGTCTTTCCACATATTGTATTCATCTTTCCTACTAAATTTCATATCATATTCATGATGGTGGTTTGAAGTTCTTGTCTGTTCATTCTAATATCTGGGTCTTTTTTTGTTTTTGCTTTTGGTACTCGGAACTGAACTCGGGACTTTGCGCTTGCCAGGCAGGCCCTTGTGCTGCTGAGCTATATCCCCGGCCCTGGGTCTTTTTTCTCTTGCCTACGGTTTACATTTTTCTAGATTTTTAATGGATTGTGATTTCTTATTTTATGCTGGATATTATATGTCAAAAACAAAGGAGAAAGGCACATATCTTGCTTATTTGTTTAGTCTCAATGAATTCATTGTTAGATTTTTCTAAGACCTGAACTACGGCTGAGTGGCAGTTTTAATTCAGTTTCCTCTGTGTTCAGATGGGACTGAAGAGACCTCACTTCACCACTGAGTTAAGTCCCCAAGTTTCCACACTTCCCACAGCACTGACTCCCAGGATGTTGGTCATTATTTGTGTTGGAATAGGCTGGATATGGCTTGAGACACAAGATTCATCCTAGGATCAACTCCAGTGGGACCCATGAATCTGAGCGCCAGAAAACTCTACCTCCCGGCCTTGTCTCTGTGGCAGCCTCCACCACCTCCTCAGCACAGCTGCAAGGAATGATGCCAGGAGAGCTGGCAGATCAATCTACTGGCACGGGAAGCTTCTCAGGATTCTGACACCTACAGGCACCCGTACTGCTGGCTTTCCTTTCCTCTGCACAAGGTCTATGCATCTATGAAGGCCTGCTCCAGCCCACGTCCTGCATGTCAGGCCCTTACCCCAGACATAAAGCATTCCTGGCTCTTTCCCCACTTACAACAGGCTGATTACTTGCTAGGATTTGGCTCACTAAAGCTAGGCATCCACTCCTCTTGACTAACTTTATAGGGAAGTATGGTTTCTACTTTCTCTGTCAAAAAATTCTTGCCCGTACTGGGAGTGGTGGCACTTTCCTGTAATCCCAGCACTCCAGAGGCTCAGGAGGAGGACTGCTGTGAGTCTGAGGCCAGCCTGAACTATGCGGCGAGACCCTGTCTCAAAAAAATGAAACAAAACACAATTCCTACCACTACGGGAACATGGACTTTTACATCCTTTTGCTTCAGAAAAATCCTGTTGTGGAGGAAAATTCTAACTGGAGCTATTAAAAATACCAATGCCTGGATACATCCAAGACCAAATAAATCAGAATCTCTAGTGGTGGATCCCAGACATAAATGTTTTCTAAGGCTTTTCCCATGATTCAAATATGCAGCCAAGGCCAGTGGTCACTGGTATCCTTTGTGAGTCAAGTACTTGATTCTGAAATCTTCCTCACTCCATTTGCAGTTAGGGAAACCCTGCAGCCAGTGCTCTGAGGCTACCTTTCTTGTCTCTGAAACAGAAGATATTACAGTATTTCCTTCTTGATTGTTTTCTCTGAGAATAACTGTGAAGTTATTACTATGACTGGAGGTCTTGAGTTTGGGGTTCCATGGGGTGCTAAAGTGGGTGGCGGGGGTTACTCACTTCTCCACACAGCTGTGGCCACTGGTGGTGACCCAGAAGCCCATCATTATAAAGATGATGGATGTGGCCAGCATTGAGGTCACTAGGTTGACCAGGGCCACAAAGGAGACCATCTTGACATAGCTGTCGCCTCCACTGCTATGGGAGAAGGTGATGATGGTGCCCATGCCAAGGCCCAGGGAATAGAGCACGTGGCCTCCGGCCTGCCACCATAGGTCCGCCGAAGCCAAGGTCCGGAGCTGTGGAGCAGAGTTGGGGAGAGGGCTCAGAGGCTGGAAGGACCGGTGAGTGGCAGAGGGACAGGCTGGGGGTGAGGGTGGAAGGGGGAAGGCTGAGGGCGGAGGGAAGCAAGTTAGGGGGGCAAGGAGACTCAGTGAAAACCTTAGGAGAAGAAGGGAAAAGGTTTGGAGTCTTGGTCTCACCTCTATGGTCATCAGACGCATGAGGCTACTAAATGCGCCTTCTAGGAAAAGTCCTCGGACAAACAGGAAGAAGAGGAGAACGTAGAATAGCAGCACCCAGGAAATCAGCATCTGGACGGTGGGTTAGCACAGAAACCAGCGTTCGGGAGAGTTGGGGACGAGGGAAGACAGAGGCCACTGTTGGCAGGGGATGAGGGCTGGGAGACACTGTCACTTTACGGAGCCTGAGTTCACGGCCCACATGTGAATTTAGGGACAGGAATGGAAAGGCAAGGGGACCCGTGGAGGTAAAGACTTTGTAGAACTTCACAGGTGAGGGGAGAGGAGAGGAAAGGCGAAGTTACATAATTAATGCAGGCTTTGAAGTTTCTGGCCCTTACTGGTAAGGCAGCCCTTTCTTCAGGGGCCCCCACTACACTGTCAGTAAACTCTATTTTTACAGGAGTGGTTTATTTGGGGGGCTGCGGAGAAGGGGTCAGGTGAAGGCTCTCTGTTTGCACAGACTCAGAGACCCGTTGATAAAGGTGGAGCTGAGCAAAACGATCTCCCTTGTAAGGGGAATATGACTCAGGAGCCAAAGAGGTGGATCAGAAATAGGTGCATTGACAGAAAATATTCTTAATGGGAAACTGGAGAGGTGCTGGTGGCAGTCAACTCCCTTACGGGCTCACACAGGCTGTCAGAACACAGGAAGGCTGAGGCCACTGAGCTCAGGTGACACGGGGTCTGACGACGACGGCTGGTGTGGCTTAGATCCAGAGGCTCCCCAGGTCTCCTGTGCCTGGAAGGTGACTGGATCGCAGGGGCGCTGTGGTCACGAGTACATTCATCCCTGGCTGAGTTCACAGCTCCATGTGTGGCCAGGAGGTAGGGCCTGGCTGGACGTGGATCTGGGGGCTGTGACCTGGAAGAAGGTGTCCTTGTCCTCTTCACTTCTCTCTCTGCTTGCTGGCTACGCTGAGGGGAGCAGCTTTCCCCTGGCAGGCCCTGCTGCAGGGCTCTTTCTACCGTGAAGCCAGCCAGCCATGAACTGAATCCCCTTAAAACATAGGCCAAAATCACCCTCTCCTTTAAGCTGTGGGTCTCAGTCACTCTGTCACCATTTTGACAGTAACACGGCTAACACAGGGCCTCCAGGTCTCCATGAGCAGTGACGCTGGCCTGAGGGTGGCAAGTGCGGAGGGGCAGGGTGGATGTGAGGCAGCCCTCCACGCTGCCCATGGAGGACAGCAGTTCCCTGCGAGAATGGCAGGCACAGCGTCCGGGGAGTGGGCCCCTCCTCAGGAGCCCTGGGGGAGACCCTGGCAGCCACACCCACGCTTGCCCGATGGGTGGCGGGGGGAGTTATGGGGCTTCAAGGAGAGCTGCTAACAGCAAGGACAAGCCGCCAACAGGAAGGAAGAAGGGCCGGCAGGAAGGAAGTGGGTGGTATCAGGGCAGATCTTGAGAGCTGCAGGTCAGGATAGCTTACCAGCACGGAAACCTTGATCTCTAAGATCAAAATGAAGAAGAAGATGACCCAGACTGTGAAGCTGCCCAGGCTGAGGTTCGGGACAAGGTTTGTGATCCCTTCCTCCATGTGGCCCGAGGCTTGGAGTGTGGTGTGGTACAGGAAGTACTGGTGGGGCACAGTCCAGAGGCATGAGAAATCTGGGGGACCCAGGCACTCAGCACCATGGCTCTTTCCTGGGCCCTTGCCCCTCGGTGCCCTGACGGCCCCTCTCCCGCTCTCCTCACCAGTGACACTGATGTTCTTCACCAGGGGGCAGTGCTCCCAGGGCAGGGGTAAAGTGAAAGAGCTGCCCAGGTAGAAGAGGCTCCAGGAGATAATGACGCTGTTATAGGTGCTCACCAAGACGCGTACCTAGAGTCCAACATGGTGGGCCTGAGAGCCTGAAGACCACTGGAGCAAACTAGGGCACCCCCAGACCAAGCACCTTGGTTACCAGCACACAGGCATAGCCTATGCCACCCAGCCAGGGCACGAGCTGCTTCCAGAGCCGGATGTTGTCCACCCGCAGCTGCTGCCCCAAGACCATTTGCACGTACAGAAGCGGAATGCCAAAGAGCAGCAGGATGAAGACGTAGGTCAGGACAAAGCTGCCTGAGGAGGGAGCCAGGGCTGTGCTTGGGTAGCCAGGCCTGCCTCCCCTGCTTCTGGAGACCTGCTGTTCGGGCTCCTCCTTCCCCCAGCACCAGGCCCTGCCCTTACCTCCTCCATTCTGGTGACACAGGTAAGGAAAGCGCCACAGGTTGCAGAACCCAGCAGAGATGAAGAGCCGGACCAAAGTGCTCTCCATTTTTTTAGTCTGTGGTGCTTAGGCCCAAATCTCCTTGCGCTGCAGGTTGCAGGACAGGAACTCTTCACTGTGGGGTCTCCTTCTGTGTGACTTCAGATAATTCTTCGAGGGACTCTATGGCATTCTTCTTCCAGGCCCACTAATTCCTAAGGAAATCTTGGGGTCACCAAGAACAGCACACTTCAGTGAATACATCTCAGGCACTAGGCTGTAAACTTCATGACAAGGCTCTTAGAGAAGTGTCGGCAAGAGTTTAACTCTTGGTCTTTCTCCCCATGTGTAGTTGAGTTGGGGCAATAATTCCATTTCTGGGAGACTTGGTTTCTTATCTTATAAACAGAGATTGATGCCAAAATATTAAATAATCCCATAGTGTGAGTCTTGACCCCAGAAGGATCACTGCAAGTTCAAGGCCAGCCAGAATTGCACAGCAACACCCTGCCTCAAAAGACAAAAAACAAAAATAAAACAAAACAAAACCGAAAAACAAAGAAAGAGCTACTGCAAGTCAACAAGAAAAAGAACAGGCAGCCCAGTGGAGAAGTTCAGATGCCCAGAGACTGTCAGCAAAGTGGGTCCCCAGTGGGTAGGGGGCATCAGGCAGCTCCTCTCACTGTCTAATCCGCAGGTTGGGGGGCGCAAGAACCCCTGCAAGGGCCACACCCCCTGGCCTGGCCATAGTGAAGACTGAGGACACTGAGCACCCGGAGAGTGAAGGACCGTGGGAATCTCATGCATCACTGGTGGGAATGAACCCTGATAAAAAGTGATTTTGAAAGATGGATCTGTACTTCTGTTGAGGTTGAAGATACACACAGCTCAGGATCTGCACTTCTATTCTTAGCTCCCAGTGCACACCAATGAGTGTTTGTATCTACCCAGTACACATATGGGATTTGCTGAACACCTTCAAACAGGACGCAGTCCCAAAGTCCATCATAGTAGCATTCATAGTCATGTGGTCAGTATCAAGGAATACTACACAGCAAAGAAAAATGCACACTAGCTACCCTGAAGGCCAGGAAAGAATCTCAGAAACCTAACCCTGAGGAAGTGATGATTAGACAGCGTGAGGAGCTGCCTGATGGCCACTGGGGATACACTTTGCTGACAGTCTCTGGGCACTTGAACATTCTCTACTGGTCTGCCTATACTTTTTCTTGTTGACTTGCATTAGCTGTTTGTTTGTTTGTTTTTTGTCTTTTTGAGGCAGGGTCTTACAGTGCAGTTCAGGCTGGCCTTGAACTCGCTTTCTAGCCCAGGCTGGTCTCAAACTCACAACAACCTTTTTGCCTCCCTTACGTGCCTGTAATTCCAGCACTCTGGAGGCTGAGGCAGGAGAATTGCTGCAAGTTCAAGGCCAGCCTGGGCCACATAGTGAGTCCAAGGCCAGCCTGTATTGCACAGCAAGACTCTGTCTCAAAAAGCCAACAAAACCAAACAAACCACCACAATAACACTGAAGGAAAGAAGCTACATACAAAGGATGTGACTGTTTATGTTCAAATTTTTAAAAATAGAACTGAAGTAAGGTATTTAAGGCATGTACACTGAGGTGCAGAAGCTGAAGATAGAAGCAAAGACGTGATGGCCTTAAGTGCTCAGACTCTGGTCCCAAGCCAGGCATGGGGCCACATCTGTAATCTCAGCACTGTGGGAGGCTGAGGCAGGGTAAGATGATCCCAAATTCCATACCAGCCTGGGCAAGTTAGAGACTAAGCGAGACCCTGTCTCAAAATTGAAAATAGTTGGAGGTGTAGCTCAGTGGGATGGCCCCAGTTCGAGCCCCTGTACCATGCGTGCGTGCGTGCGTGCGTGCGTGTGTGTGTGTGTGTCTTAGTCACTTTCCGGTCCCTAGGACAGGATACTCCACACCCACGATTTAAAGGGCAGATTTATTCCGGTTAGCAGTAACAGTCCCGGGTGGGCAGGCTCCAAAGCGGGGCGGCACAGCGCAGGGGCCTGGCGAGGGGAGGTGTAAGGCAGGCAGCCTCACCCCCACCGGCCTGCCGCCTCCGCAGGCTGGGCTCCTAGCCACAGGGCAGGCATCGCCCCACGCACCAGTCACCTTCCGAACATATGAGGCTTGGGGGCCCTGTAGACCTAATCCCTAGCAGTATGCTATGCCAGATTAAACCTCGCTCTCAATGATTTGTTACAAAGCAAGTGCCCCCAGCATCCTAGCCTAAAAAGGAGAACTTTGTCTGCATTCTAAGCAATAGCTGCTTAGTATTCCCGTGCGGTTCCATAAAACCTGGCCCAGTTTATCATTTGCTTAAATCTCCCGCGAGCGTCGTAGCCGTTCCTCCCGATGCCGGACCCTGGTTGTCCAGCTCTGCCGCGGGCATGCTCACCCCTCTGCAGCTCACCGGCCTCGGCCCTCGGCGGTGTCCGCCAGGGGGCGCCTGCCTTGCAGCTTCGTGGTGGGCGGTGCTTCGCGCTCGCTAGACCCAGAGCTCAGCCTGTCCCGACCCGGGCTCAGCTGTGTGCCTGCTCTTCTCCCCTCTGCTCTCAGAAGATTCGGGAGCCACAGCCTGCTTTGAAGAGCAGCTCAGAAGCCCCGGGCAGATGGGGCAGTCTCCAGCCCTGCCCTCTGCTGGGCAAGTCTTCGTCCCCAGGGCCGCCCTTGGCGTGGGTTGCGTGGGGGCAGAGAAGTGGGGAGCACGGAGAGGCGGCCGGGTTGCACCGGGAACGAAATGCCCAGGAACATCGCCCCAGGTCTGCCCTGACCCTCCCTGATTCAGCGCACCCTGGGTTCCTAAATTGCTGGAGAGAAAGCGAGGTGGGCCGCTCCGGGGTCAGAGGTGGTGGGGGAGATAGCTGGTTTCCTAGGAGGTCCGGCACCCCCTTTACCCGCCACTGGGGCGCGAGTCTGGAGAAGATCGTGGCCTTAACGGTCGCGAGATGAGAGTCCAAGAGTCGGAGAGTCGGTCAGAGCTATGGTCCCCTGGGTTACAAGCCACTTTTTTTTGCTCATTTATTTTACTTTACATATTTTTGAAACAATGTCACGCTGTGCAGTTCAAGCTGGCCTTGAACTCACTTTGCAGCCCAGGATGGCCTGGAACACTCAGCGATTCTCCTGTCTCAGACTCCAGTGTGCTGGGATGACAGGTGTGTGCCACCACGCCTGGGTTAGGCGATTTTAACCTTTCTTATGCTCGGCAGGAACATCACCCCTGGGCTATGTAGCCTTTAAAGAAATATTTGACTGCTGGGCCGGTACAGCTCAGTGGCACAGCACCTTCAAGGCCAGCTCAAGGTCCTGAGTTCTATTCCCAGTACAATTAAAAAAAAAAAAATTATCCACTCAGACTAGGAAACGCATATCCAAGACGCCATTGCAGGTGTTACAGATAAAACAGGAAACAGTCCCTGTCTTTTTGTAGCCTACAGCCCGGTAACGCTGGCGTCCTAGTAACTTAAAACATGTCACAGAATGGGCAATGTGAGTTATAATTTCTGTTTATGTCTGAATAAATGTGCAGCTGTAGAGAAAAATTTTATGGTCTCAGCACACTACCAGCCACATCAGCTCTTACCTTAGGAGGATTCCTTTATGCCTAGTTACTTGACTTTCTTAGCAAAGCTGCAGAGCTGTTCCCCCATCTCCGTGTGACCAATAAGAAAACTAAAGCAGGGAGGGGAAGTGGCTCACTGAGCGTCCCAGCCCGTCCCAAGGGGTTGAAACGGCGGACACGCGTGGATCTGTGTCTCTGAGAGCTGTTCTTCCTGTCCAGACCCAGAGCCTCCAGGACAAGGCTCTCGGCAGTGCCACCCTGCGGAGTCCGGAAGAAAGTCCCCAGACCCCATGCTAGGCTGTGGGGGTCCCATGGCTCTGTGGAGAGGCATGGCTACAGAAACCGGCCTTCCCCGCCACCCAGTCCACGGCCCTGCAGCCGCGTGGGTCAATCCCGATTCAGGCAGCCCCTGTCAGGGCTCAAAGGACAACAAATAAGTGCGGGAGGTAAGGGTCAGTGGGGGGCGGACGCATCGCGGTCTCCGTCCACCCCCACTGGCTCGGCCCACTCACCCTGGAACCGCAGTGGGGCAGGAAGGGTGACCGTCCAGTCGAGATGCCAAGACCTAGCTACTTCATAAGGAGCAGAAGGCCACTTCCTTCGCTCCCACCCCCACCTTACTGGACTCCACAGTGGCATCAGTCACTGAGCAGAGGTGGGCAGAGGTGGTCCATACCCCGAGGGAGGCGGCTTCAGGGCACAGAGCCGATACCTCGCTCAGGCACACACCCCTCCACCTGACACGCTTTCTACGGGTCACCAGGACCACATCTGTTTTCTTTTCCTCCAGAAGTTGCCTATGGGCCCGGGACAATCCAAACTCCTGAGATCTCTGAGCATGTGGGGGGAACCTATTTCCCGGATCTCTGGAAACCTACCCAGCCACCGCGCTGCCTTCTCTGATGCCCTGTCATTCTTGACCAGCTGGTCCGCTTAGCTGCTGCTCAGAGGCCCACTGAGTGATCAGACATTGAGCAAACCCACGGGATCGCTCTCCGGGATGAAACCAGAGCCCCCTCTCACTAAGCAGCAGCGATGGGACCTCAGAGGGCCCTGCGGCCCCACACCACGGTTCCCCACACACTGATTTACTGACAGGCTTGGTGCACTTGGGAACCACCCACACAAACTTTCAAAACAACCCTCAGACCAGCGGGTGTGGCAGTCACCTCAGGGGTAAGCTCATGCATGCATAGCCTACTTCCTTCTTTGATTCCTAGGTTTTCCTGGGCTAAAACTAAACCTTGAATAAGGCCAGTCTAGCAGTGTAGAATTTGACTTTGCCACAGCAGGGAAGGGAAGGGGCCTGGGGCAGGGCGTTTGGTTCGAGAAAGAACAGAGACCTGGACACTTGAGAGAGCAGCAGAGAAACCCTCGGCCCTGGCACAGGGCAGCCAGCAGGCTGAGTCACTGAGCTCTTCACAGTTCGCCCAAGAGGCCAGTGGCCAAGACACGCAGGTTAATGGGGATGAATGTGCTGTGGACAGGAATGGGATAAGGCAAGCAGAGAAGATGGGGATGAGGCAGGGGGCCAAAGCCAGGCCCCACTTGCCTCTCACCCAATGCTCTCCTCTTGGAAAAGAAAGCACCTGGGTCCTGCTGGTCCATCGACACCAGCAGCTGGAAGCCGTCAGGAGTGTTCTGAGGGCTGTGGGAAAGGGGAAGAAAACAAATGAAGCTCGGACGTCAGAGGCCTGGCTCGTCATCACTTCGGTTTATTACCTCATAGAACTTCCTCTTGGGCCCCTTCATTGGGCTGTATCTGGTGCCTTCGTTGCAGGGATGTGGAGGATTTTGTGAGCTTGTGCCCGCTGCTGGCCCTGAAGGGAATCCCGTGGGCGAGGCAGTAAAAGATGTACGCGGGGATGGGGGCAATGACCAGGAGGAGAAGTATGACCATCAGGAGCAGCACCCAAGGCGGGTACTGTTGGATTACCTCTTTGGACTGTGGAGAGGTGGGGAAGGGGCTTAGAGGGGACTGAAAGGTCCGCTCCCACACTCAGGGGCCCCAGGACCTGAGGAGGGCGCTCACACTGCTTGAGTTCCAGGCCTGGTAGGTGAGGGGCTTCATGCAGCACTTAACCAGGATGGCTACAAATGTGATGAACAGCATGACTGGAGTCAGGTAGCTCCACACCCAGCTGTAGAAGTGGAGGGTGAGGTCACGGGTCAGGTGCATCATGTCTCTGAGAAACCTGTGGAGGGAAAAGAGTGGGTAACCAGCCGGCCTTGCAGGCAGGGCTGGCCCGTCCCGGCCTTTGCATCTTTCCAATATTGCTATCATTCTAATCCCTGCTTCCTCTCAAGTCCCATCCTCGGTCAGTCCATCTTCCATCCCAACGCGAGGAGACTCCACGCACCCATGCTGTTGAGCACTTCCATGCTTCCCACCGCCATTTCCACTCGGTCACGAGTATGAGAACCTCCGAGATGGCCAGGGGCTCGCAGATGCTGGGTGCCAGTAGTGAAGCACGCGCAGTCCTCAGGGAGTTTATCCTAGTTTTTTTCAGCCCCATACCCATCCTCCTTTAGTACATGTTCTTGAGCTCAGTGACTAGGTAGGAGGGGCCCACTGGCATTGACTGTCCCTTTCCCTCTCTCTGCCTCTTCATCTGGCAGACTCTGCTGCAGCCCCATCCACCTTCGGAGAATGACCCTAGCTCCCCCTTCAGTAACCGCCTGCACCCCGTGGCCTGACCCTATTTCCACCACCACGAGCTTCCCACCTCCTGCTGGGACTCCTCTTGTGCTTTCCCTGTGAGCTCTGTGCTCTTTCAGAGGAGCTCAACCTAAGCAATCACGTCCCAATTGCACCTGGCCTTCCTGACACAGTCTCAAGAAGGGTCTGAGTTCATGGATGAGTCAGTCAGTGGAGGAACGGACTCCAGGAACTGCCGCCACCTGCAAACACTGCCCTCCACGCCTGAGCTGTACTTCTCGATGCCCACATACCAGCCTAGCAGCAGGTCAGACTCGGGAGACCCCTGTCCTCTATCTGGGCTTCCTTCTGTTGCACTCCAGGTAGGACTTCCAGGTCCCGCCCTGGTTGTCTTGGCACTTTCCCTTTGCCTTCCAAAATCAGACTACTTCTCCCAAGCTGTGCCTTTCCTGCCCAAGCCCAGGACACGGCTAGCCCTCCCTGGAAGAGAGTAGCTCCCAGTTCGCCCTGCTTCATGCTTGACTCTTCAGTCTCTCCTCC